>JASANN010000268.1:150768-162469 GCA_031762395.1 Calameuta pygmaea | reverse complement strand
GAGTTGACTCGGGTAAAGAGTCTCTGCGAGCTGTGCCCTGTACAGCCGGTTGCCTGTACTTGGCGCGAGACTCGACCGATTCTCTTGATTCGCATTTTGCAAAATTTGGAAAAACTCATTGAATTTCATAATGCTTATTTTAGGCGTTTCACAAGTAAGAAAATGGGCAGCCTTCGTTCTAACCACGGACGACAATATTCCAATTTTATGGGATCCTGAAAATGGCGAGCATTACGATTTGGGCGATAATCGTTGCTCCCTAATAAGTGTGTCTCGCTTAATAAATCATCAAAGCGTAATTACCAATTACTTTCATTAAGAATCCATATTTATTTAATTCCCTGATACTTTAAAAAATTGACGCCTATAACCAAAATTATCTTGATTCATAATGCATCCTGAACCCATTGAAATCCAAGTGACTCTTTAACGTGTATCAAATTTTACAGATCTGGCAAAATATTCAAAAGTCAATGACGCCTCTAAGCTTGAGATATAACGTTAAGAATATCAAAGATTGGCGTCCAATTGGTCCAGGAACGGGATCCGGCGTTAGGCCGGTGCAAATTCTTCAATTGCGCAATGAATTCAAAGAGCAGAACGACATAGAAGCCTCAGAAAAGATGGAGAACACCCTAAAGGCGAAATTGAGCGAATGGCGAAGTGCGCTGAGTTTACCAACGATATTTAATCGTCACGCTACTTCGATTCTTCGTGCCTTCATCTCAAAATTGAATGACACGCCTAGAGCCCGGCTTGATAAAAAGGAATTACGACAGTTGTACAGGGCTTATCATACTCATGGTTTCGTTTTGAATTTACGTCACATCAGCTTAGAGGACCTGACATCGCAATTCCGTACAATAAAATTACATGAGACGACTGGACCAGTGGAATTTGCTCTAGTCTGTCATCTGAAACGTTTTGTAGGAAACACGTGTTCCATATGGTTGGCAACTGTAGTGATAAGGAGCAAAGACTAATTAAGTTGATCCAGTTAATCAGGTTAATTAAGAATAATTAAAATAAACCATCACTTTTGCCCAGGTCGAAGTGACAGAGTGAGCTACTTTTGTGCTCTTTGCAAAAAATTTTTTACGACTAAGGATTCTGGTGATAAGGTGAAAAAATAATGAAATTCAATAAAATAATAGAGCTAACTAATTACTACTAGTCAGAAGTATACAGTGTAAGTGACAGCGTGCGTTAGACACGTATTCACAAGACAATCGAGTATTACATTATAAGTCGATGGATTTTTCTTTGTCTTTTAATAAAAATTGTAATATCCATTACGCTCTTGACAATGGTAAAGACAAGTAACAAAGTTTAATTATTGCCTAGAATTTATACGTTAAACGTGGAGCTATGACCATCGGTCGATTCTAACATTTCTTCCTTTATTGTCCACATTTCTGCACCAGTTCCTATGATTTTTACTTCCTTCCTGTCTCTTTGTTCTGTTACATTGTCGATGAGATACTTGATGGCTAATTTCATGACATGGAGGGGATAAACGATTTTGCATGCTATGTAGAAAATTGAGAATGTACAAAAGATCTTAGTCCGTCTCTCCTGGCTGATAGTGAATACTGTTGAACTGACACAGTGGAACAGTTAATTGTTCTTATTGGATTAAAATAAGAATAACAAATGGGCAATTAAAAAAGTTACACTGGACAAGGCTAAACATTATCGGCAACTTCCACTCCAACACATTCACGGTAACTCAGAATCTATTTACAGTTGCAGAAAACAAAATAGATTTCAGTCGTGCCCCTTCACGCAGTTTGATTGGACCAGAATATCGGAGGATCCAATTCAGGTGATCTCGATGAATTTCTTGAAAACCAAAAGAGGATCCACTTTAAGACGTCTAGAGGTGTTATAAAAAATCACTGTTGTTTCCTCTTGGTAACTCCATTCGTGTAGCCATTACTATGTCCATTAGATAAACTTCCGTTACTTTCCTTGGCTTTCAGTCCCTTCGTTCTTGCTGCCAATCGACTGGCTGCATACACTCGTTTGCCCTTTGAAACGAAAACGAAATGAATTATTAACTGCTTCATTTCCTTTTTTTTCAGTTCTAAAGCTTAGGACACTAACCTTGGCGATGTAAGCTTTCGCATAGAAATTTCCAAAGAGAACAATGAAGGAGATCATATAGATGACAAGGGCATATTGCATCCAAAGAGGAAAATCACAGCCTGATCTGATTCCATTGATTCCAAGAATAAGAGCAGTGGTGAACTGAATCAATTGAAGAATGGTGAGGTACTTCTTCCACCATAAATATTTGGATACCGATGGTCCAAGTGCAGCCAATCCATAATAGGAGTACATCAATACGTGAATAAAACTGTTGACCATTGCAGGTAGGAAGGCTGTAGAACAAGTAAGAGAATATAATAACCAAGTCTTCCAAAGCAGTAAATGCACTTATTAGTATATTTGCAATGAAGACTTACTGGATCCGCTGGGGACCCATTTTATTCCAATCCACCAGAGTGAAAACATGGTGGAGTGATGATAAACGTGAAGGAAGCTCAGTTGATTATCCTTCTTCCTGAGGATGAAGAAAAACGTGTCGCAGAACTCGAGAAGCTTGCTGAAGTAGTACCACCAAACGGCGTGGGCAATCTGATCGAATAGAAAAAAAAAATGAAAAATTAAACCGCGCCCCTGAAGTTCCTTGGTGCGGCGACGTTATCATTTTCTCTCATCGTGTACCTGAAGTTCGTCAGGCCTCGTCACGTGTCTGATCGGTTGGCAAACGTAGCTGTAACGTAGTCTGGTTGATGCCACAAAAAGCTGAACAGAAAGAAGAAGCAAAAGGTAAAGTTAATGAAAGTTTTCCAATACCTTCATTCGTTTCATAAAAAAAAAGTGTTTAAACTATTCTTACTCACTTGGATTGCTATATAGGCATTAAGGCAGGCCATGGCAAGATTATAGGGCACCAAGGCCCAAGTAAGCTTGAACGCTTTTCTCTTCTTCATGACCTTAGGACCAGCCCAGACAATCAGGAGATAGAGCATAGTGTAGATGAGGGTAGGTCTGGGAGAATCCACCAAGAGCCATCCTCTCGTTCTTTCATCTGCCATGAGCGTTCAATGATGTAACGAAGAAAGTAATACGGAAATATAATTTAAACAGACTTTGAGAACAGTACCTGCCAGTGAGAGAGTCCATAGATAATAATCATAAGCGTCGCTTATGAAGGTTGTCGTAGTATTGATAAGAGCCGCCATTTCCTGAAAAAGAAGAAACGAATTTACATTTAAACTCGGACAATATATCTAGACCTACGCAATCCTTCCTCCAAGCTAGGAAACAAATAGAATGCTCTCCGTCAACCAATAGAACGAGTAAATTCGAATTACAATTAGCGTCTGAATGTTAATTCAAGTAATCCTGTAGGTTCAGCGGATAATTAGAAATTCGATACCTGTCATCAAATAGAAATTCCTATACTCAAGGTAACACTGAGAACCTTGTACAAGGCAAATCATTTGAGCTTTACACAGATACAACGAAACTAACGACTATTCCATTTTCAGCATTAAAAAATTGAGAAACGCCATTAGGTATTGTATACATTATGATTTTGGACTTACCTGATGAGATCTTTTCTGATACTTCGAGCAGAGGATAACCGAGGAAATATCGTACCGTTCACGAGGGACGTTCACCAGGGTGAGTTCAAAAGATACATGTTAAGGATTAACTGAAAGCCCGCGAAAAGATTGAATATTTGAAAATCAAACGCGCCACTTAAGTAATTTTTCACGAAATTACGCAGAACTAATAGAGCGAAGAAAATCGACGAGGGATGACGAGGACGAGGAAGAGACGAAGCAGCTTCGTCGTCGGCCTTGGATGGCAAAGTGGCAGCGCCTCTTACGAGCTATCGCCTCTCATTTATAACTTTTGTCAAGGAGAGGAGGAACTTGTGGAGGAGGACAAGAGAAGGTTAACGGGGCCGAATCCTCCGCATCTTTCTCCTAATCTTTCACCGTCTCTCTCTCTCTCTCTCTCTCTAGAACACCCTGTCGCCCTCTTCATCATTTATTCCTCTCATATCCTCTAATTGCAAGCTACAACTTTTGCCATTATAATATACATGCATAGATGTGCCATACAGTAGACACGTAGACAGAGATAGAAGAAATGCAAAGATTAATCTAGTATTGATTATCAGTGATCCATTAATTAATTCGAGCCTTTGGCATTTTGAATGAAACAAATGAACTGTTTTTGTCATTTTACTATAACTCAGATTCAATTATCATTTATAATTAAATAATATCACTTTTAATTCTTGATGATTTTCATAAATCATGAACTTTCCATGTATTTAGTATAAAACTACAAGCAGCACGAGCAGCCCTACGTAAATTCATCCTGAGTATCGGACTGAACAGCTAAACTTTTCATCGATGCAGAAAATACAAAAAAAACGAGGTCGATCCCACCTGGTCCAGGTTCCGGACTTTGAACCTCGCAGGAGTAGGTCGCTGCACCAAATATTGAAGATGGAATAATGTGGAAGAGAAACGAAATCTGTTACTGTTACGTTGGTACGTATAGATAGATTTAATGGGACGCCCAGTATATACATACTGATTGGTCAACGTGTTTCAGATTATCCCTCTCTTCCCTCTTGACGATAACTACATTATGGTAGGAGAAGAATTCGACAAGGAAGATCTCTCCCACTTGAATAAATTAAATCACTGTATCAGCAGACAAAGAAAAGGAACATAAATATAAAATAAATTAGCAAAACCGCACAGTCCCCAGCGACGAGGCTTATCTCGGCAGGAGAAAAGGATTTTTTTTAAATCGAATGCAGCATTCGTTTCCTTTCGTTTACGTACGTAGCTTAACGGTACCTAACTCGCGACCAGTGACCAAGAAAGTAAGAGGGAGAAAAAAAACTGAAGAGAAAAACAAATAGAAGAATCTAAATGCACAGTCTCAGCACACCTTTCTTGGTACAAGTAAATTTTATTTTTTTTTCTCTCGCAGATATCTCTTTTCTCAAAAACGGCACTGCTTAAACGAATGTAAATGGCAAAGGATCGAGCAATATTTGTCAGTGAATATTTGACGAGAATTTCCAGATAACACTAATGACAACTGGAAGTGCTCAAAAGTCCTACATAGAAGTCTGGCTACGTGTACAATTTTATTTCTCAGAGCGCCTAGTCCTGAAGACTCCAATGTAAAAGAACATTCAGTCTAACTGAGCAGAATCATTTTGATTTATTGACCTGCACTTTGTGATTGACCAATTACGAGAAACGCAAAGGCAATGACATTCGCCAGTTTCCTATATTAGTGTGATTTAGGAGAAAGTTTCGAGGCTGTACCAGGTGACATAAATTCCTATGAAGGAAGAGACGCAATTCTGTCTTTCTTATGTAGTACCTAACTGGACATCCTTTTAGAGAGCAAAGCAATTCATGGGAATTTGTGTGATTGACAAAAGATGTATTGCTAACAGTGTCATCAACCAAGACAGAGCTGCAGAGACTCTTCTGCGTCATTACTAAGAATGACGTTGTTCTCACATGAGAAGAAGCACCATAGGATACTGATTGCTGGAGTAACGACCTGGATCCTGAACCGGATTCAGGGTTAAATTGTACATGCTACAATCAAAATAATAAACCACTTTTCTCAAAGGGAGACTACATTAGTTTGTTCATAAGGATGAGGGTTGAGTCTACTTTTAAGATATTTCCAATTCCTTGTACAAAATTAAAATTACCTTTTACAATCAAATATAATCGATTTACAATAATGAGGCGTTCAAATTGTCATATACCGAATTGAATAGCTAATATTACAAAATAACGCGAATTTCTCATAAAAATGTTTTTCTACATAATCTACTGACTTCCAGGTTTTTCAATACAAAAATTCCTTACTGTCAGATATTATTTTTTTATCCTCGCCCTGGGAACGCTTAATGGTGTAGGTACCGTTACCTTGCTAACAGACTCTAGGTATCTGTAGAATTACAAAAATATTCTATAAAGATACAGAATGTTTCTTCATTCTTATTTACTTATCTAAATATTCTTATTTAATATTGAATCGCACGTATGGGATACGTTATTACTAGATAAATATTTCAGTGAAATTTTTTATCAAGAAAACATTTTGCATTCCTGAATCATGCAATAAAAGATGCATCAGTTCCATATGGCGGAGTATTAATTCAGAAATTGCGTTGATAAGGGCTTGAAAATGGTCCTTCTTACAATTAGTAAACTTGTTATTTGCTCGTGAAATTTAAATTTATCTTAGTTGTCCTACTATCCTCTGCTTATTATTAAATATACTTGTTTCCCAATATAAAATCGATATACCGTTGCGCGTATATATGTATATGCATATTATACAGATGAATAACGAGTAGAACGAGTACCGTTTCTACAAGAACAGGATGATTGTTCAATCGCACCAATGATAGAAGAATTACCGTTTCACTTGCCAGCGGCTGATATTAGAGACATCGGTAGCCAGACTAACACACATAGTCAGAGTTCCGTTCTTCACGATATTTGAATTTATTTAAATAGTATCCAGTCGATTAAAACAAGTCAATAAAATGGTGCCAAAGCAAAAAAAAAACAAGTTTTCGGCTAAGACCCAGTGACATTTCACTGCTCAAGTTTTATCATACAAAAGAAAAAGACATTGACAGCCGGTTCTAATTAAGGAAGTACAATAATGTTTAGAGGAATATGAAAAAGGTCCAAAAATTCTTAATGCTTCGGAGGATTCATCGCAGGTGGAAAAAGTGACTACAAAGATCCGTCCCACAGGAGAAGAGATTGATTATGCACTTTCCCACGTTGCAGCAATGCACTTGGACTTTCGAAGCCAATGCCTCGATGGCCAAGGTGACTTTCATCTAGCCAGTTTATCGAACGGATATAGAAAGATACTGGAAGTGCAAGTATGCACGCGTTGCATGGATGTGCATATACAGGCACGCATACCCTTACGGACATTCTGTATGCAGCGAAAGCGAATGCAGTCGGACGCATGAAGCCTGATCAAGTTCTTCTCCCATTAATAATTCCTACGTAGAACTGGCAATTAAGAAAACAATTTTCAACAGTCTTAGGATTCTCGAACGAGAGTACGTTAGCCTTACGGAGCAGTCGTGTGCAGTGTACAAATAATATTTAACAGAGACAGAAAGGCACGAAGAAATTAATTAGTAATTGAAAATTGCCTTTCTAACAGCAGCTGTCGCTTTTACATCCAAGTAATGCAAGACGTTTTCAAACGGTCCAGGAATAAAAAGAGTTTCTAGATCTCTCAATGATGACGATGACGGTCAGAGTTCCCCATACAGCTCAGAGTGAGAAACTAAGAGATAAACAGGACATGGATGAGAAGTATATGTAAATCGTGGCACAGTGTGGATATTAAATAATTACTGGGGACTTTGAATAAACGGCTTTAATTACTAAGCTCGAGCAGTCAATCAAATTTTCTATAATCTCTTAAAGTTTCTTTTCCTTATCCGAAATGTATTTTCTACAACGTACTCGAATGCGTGTCGTTCGCTTTCTTTCTACTCTGAAGGGTTGACCTGTCAAAATTTCATGACTTTCTGACAGATACTTCGCTGAATGACTATTACATTAAATGGATGATTAAAGTCGACCAGCAAAGGAACGTACGTGTGACTGAATGTACGTGGGTTGGTTGAAAAGGGAGGAGCATGTGTTAAGGGTGCTAAAAATTTTGAGACTTGCCATCTAGTATACGAACCTTTCAGGCAAATTAGTCAAACAGCCGACTGTGCGTGTTGGACAGCAATGTTGACAGACCGTTGTCCGAGTATACGGTGAAGCAGCGTTTAAAACGTTGCGAGTTTCTTGATTGTCTCACAGTAGTTATTTTACTTCCATCTTATTCACTAAATACTACAGGCAGTCTACCCGGTTTATCAGGCACTGGAGGGTGTAGTCACTCGCGGCCATAGCTCGAATCAATACAGCCCTTATGGCGGCTCCCACCCTGCTTTCCTGCTTTCTGGATCCCCTTCTATTTACTCCTAGGCCAAAAAAATAATTAAATGTTACTAAAAGTTTTATTGGATATTTGAAAATTTTTATTTTTAATTATAACTACACGCTCCGCGAAGATTATTAATATTTTATTATTAGGTTTACATGTATTCGTCAACGTGAAGGTACTGCGTCGATCAGACTCTTTGAATAGTTCCTTTCTGCTCTGACCACCGGATATAATATTTATTTTAAACACAAGACCCGACGGTCACTTGCGTTCTGTAGAAAATTTAAAGAGTCTTTGATACCATTACTACTTTGTATTTTTTAAAGGTCTTATTTCAACACCTCTGAAAGACGAGTGGATATATTTAGAACCTTGAAGAATCTGTTGTTTTTTTCTCTTCAGCAAAACAATTTCATTCCTCTAAAAACCTTCATGCATCAGTCGTTGGCATAGTTGTGCATAATGAGTCTCTAGCTTAAAGTATCAAAAGAATATTGAAAATCTCAAATGCTGCTAGAATGTTTATGCGAGAAGTACGTGAAAAGATTTTATGAGTACTCATTAACAATGTGCAAACGCGCAAGGATCGGCAAATGAGACCAGTCGCACAGCATCACAAGAGATCAATGCAAAGAGTCCAAAAGTAAAGAGAGAAAGTGGGTGAAGCCTGGGGATCACAGAAACGGCGCCTGCTTTCCAGCAATGAATTTCTCTGCTTTCCAGCGCGGGTACAGTTATAACAGTCTGAGAGTATCGCAACAGAAGGTGTTAGATAGGTTTGAAATATAAAAAAAAAAGAGTTATTACCAAGAGACGCTTGACCACGTGCTATAGCGACTAGGCGTCAGTATATTAGGAGGCGGTGAGAAATAGTAGGGAAAGAAAAAAACAAAACGAATGGCCATTCGAATCGTATATCGAGGTCATAAGGTCTGTGAAGATCACGTGTCTGTGAGGACCACAGGTGGTAGCTTCAGCATTAAACTCGCATACTTGAATCAAGAGGTTAGCTATGCCTGAGGCACATGCGCCATAATCATAGATTAATATACAGTATCCGTACACAGCTTTCCGTTATCTGCCGAAAAATTCACACCGATCAATTGCACATGTGTTAATTAAACACAGCAGGATACCTTAACCCATCTCGAAAAAAAAATTCAAAGACAACTCGTTGCCAAAGTCCGATGACGCATTTGAGCTTCCGTCGCGCGGTGGGTGTTGGAATTCAAACAATCGTCTACGCGCATGCGCACTGGTGCAACGCAGCAGAGAACTGGACACGAATCCTTAAACGTCATGACTTTTAATTGAGTTCAGGAATTGACCGCAATACAACTGTTGACGCGAGTTCGATCCCTTTGATCTTATACCGAGTGTTGCATGCATTTATAATAATTACGTTTACTCTTCGATCGTAGGACCGATAGCAATAAAAAAAAGTGCAGGGTTCATTGAAGCACGAATTACGGTTTTTGAGTATATCGACTGACATCTGATATTCAATAAGAGTTAATCGAACTCCCTGTTCAATTATATGACAATATCCTCCGGATCGAAAGTCTATCTTATCCCTGATCTACTGAAACCATTGAAGTCAAAGAAGAAAACATAAAACAAAGTATCTACAAAGGACAGAATTGAATTTGAGCCTAGAACAAGACCATAGTCGATTCATTGGTCTCGAGTGTTCACCTGCCTCTAGTAATTATTGATAAAAGAAAAAAAAAGAAACAAGATGAATAAAGCATCATGCTACCTTTAGAGACCACTTAAAGTGGATTGCGTGTAATAACCAGTCAATCAATTAATCGGCGTAATCGACGTCGGTGATGAGGTAGATGTATTTCGTTCGTATAGAGTCTAGAGTAACCGACGACGTCGGAAAGTTAGGATGCGACGAGTTGCACTGCTCACTGCACTTATGTTCGCCATAAGTTCACCCCAAGGCTTGATGGATACTGACAGGTAAAAAGAAATTAACGTTAATAATTAGAAAGTCGTTGCATAAGTGTACGTGTAATTAGTGTGCAATTCTATGAGTTATTATTTAAATCAACTGACAACCAGCAATTTAATCAAAGGAATAAACTACAATGGCCCAATGCCATAGATAAGACGTCATAAGATTACCGACTTTAAATTTCGAAATTCTTAATTTCATAATTTTCTTACAGTCTTTACAGCGATAACGCCACTAAAAATCATATGACAAGGGCGCGGATCGTTTTGCCCGAATATTATGCAAAAGGTTTGTCATTCTTCTCAGAAACGATATATCCAAGAGTTGACCAAATAACGACTAAATGTCATGTCGATATGTTCCAAGTAATATTAGTATAGTTGACGCACCAATATCAATATTGTAGGCTATGGGAAATACGTAATTTTAATTTTGAAAATTATTTTTTCAGAAATCAGACCACCCTCAAAGAAAGGAACACCAGTTGTGGTGGATTTCAATGTTTACGTGGTGGACATTAATTCCATTAACGTAGAAGACATGGACTTCCGGTGAGTAATCCTTTCTCTTTAACTCTTAACCTCTTAGCGAATAACGATAACCACGAGAGATGCACGAGTAATTAAAAAAGTTAAGTGAACTAAAAAAAAAGTATAATAAAAAATATTTATAGGGTGGACATGTTTGTCCGGCAAAGTTGGACGGAATTGAGATTGCATATGCCGGAAGACATATTTGAGGATGGCAACGATTACGTGACGTTGCCTCCGGAACTCTTTGACAACTTATGGCAGCCAGATCCGTACTTTCTGAACTCGAAGGTTTCCGGTGAGCGGTTTGCTAAATACGTATCGATTTACCAATTTCTCAAACGAAGTCATTATCGTTTGACTTAGGTTGTTCGTCTCTGTTTTCGTTCTATAAAAAAAAAAAACAAAAAAAAATTGCTGTCACCTTTGCCTAACAATTTTTTCCTTAGCATGCTCATACGGATTAAAAGCGAATGAATATCCGTCCGTTATTACTGGTAAAATTTGCATGCAATCGCACGCATACAGTAATAACAGCCGAATTAAAATAAATTAACCCTTTTCATTTTCCTTTTTGGGTTTTCTCAGAGATTGCTACACTCACCCACAAGTTCTCGTCGGTGACGGTTTATCGAAATAAAACGGTCAGATATGCGGCAAGGATGCACGACATTATCGCTTGTCAAATGGAATTCCAGTTCTATCCAATGGACATTCAAGTCTGTCCTATAAACATTGAGAGTTGTAAGAATTAATTGACAAGTATAATCAATTTTTATAAAACTAGGTACTCGAGCTTCATGAAATTTTTCGTAATGCAACTGCGGTACATGAACAAAGGAAGAAGGGTAAATAACTTGTCGATCCACCTGTCAATTTTTCATGTTTTTAGTTTCATACAACAATCAGAAGTTGCGTCTACGTTGGGGCGACGGTGGCGTTACGGTAAATCCTGAACTGAAGTTGCTTCAGTATAACGTGGGAAAACCATTGCAACTGGAAGAAACAACAGGCTTCATGTTAGACAAGAATGGTCCGGTATTCGAATAATAATAATAACGATAACAATTTGCTTGATTGTTGAGGAAGAGAGAGAGAGAGAGAGAGAGAGAGAGAGAGAGAGAGAGAGAGAGAGAGAGAGAGAGAGAGAGAGAGAGAG
>JASANN010000268.1:135627-150668 GCA_031762395.1 Calameuta pygmaea | reverse complement strand
AGAGAGAGAGAGAGAGAGAGAGAGAGAGAGAGAGAGAGAGAGAGAGAGAGAGATCTTTGAAAGGAATCAAAGAAATAAATAAAGAACATTACTTTTTTGTCCAGGAAACTTTTCCAGACTAGTCATTTACTTTCGATTTGAAAGACAAATTGGACATCATCTTATACAAACCTTCGCACCGTCCACCTTGGTGGTAATGTTATCCTGGTTCAGTTTTTGGCTCGGTCTGGACGCCATTCCTGGGAGAGTGACCCTCCTGGTGACGAGCATGTTGACTCTTGTTACTATGTTTACTGGGCTGAAAACGGATATTCCACCAGTAGCCTATGTGAAGGTATGCAAATTATCGATGCAAAGAAATTGTTTAAACAATAAGGATTGGTAATGAAGGCTTGATCTTGCAACACGAGGTTCACAGGCCCTGGACCTGTGGATGGCCGGCTGTATGGTCTTCGTATTTGCAGCCCTGGGCGAATTCGTCGTTGTCAAGGTATTGGATTTGCGCTGTCAATTGGAAATAGATGCGCTCGCCAATTCGACTATCCCCAGGTTGCTATCAGCGGTAAGAAATGAAATAAAATAAGTATTAAAAATTGCCACTTTATTACTGACAAAAGAAAGAATGAGGCAGGCTCACTTTCGCAAAAAAAATGTATATTTTATATCTCTTTCCCATATCCTAAGTTTGTTTCAACGAAAGCAACTTAAGAAAAAAGAAGACAAGCTATACCTTAATTACTGATAGCGTATCTCTCTTATCAATTTGAATATGTCCTTATCTTAACGTTTCACCAAGAGAGCTACGCACGATGATAAAGCAATGATTGCATCGAAATTCTGTGTTCTGAATCAGGAGAGCCTGTCTCGCTTAATTAATATTATACAATAGTTATGAATATGCATAAACGATAAGAGACAATAAGATCCTACAAAATTAAATACTACAAAACCTACGTGGACTTGGATAAGTGATACAAATATTTTCTAACTCTATATCACAGAGAGTCGGCGCCACTGAGAAGGGTCAATTCATAACAGCATGGGACTGTGAATCCAATTGCATGCAACAATCGCGTAATAAGAGAGCCGGAAGTCGTCATCTCTTAGACAATTCCTGGCTCGAGACTGAGGTTGCTTCTCAATACGTAAGCGAGACGAGATCAATGCTGATAGATCGTCACAGTCGCATAGTATTTCCGATATTGTTTCTATTATTTGTTGTATTGTACTGGCCGATACTCCTTCTTAAGAAATCTTCCTAACCGTTGAATTATACGTAAAAAAAAGGAAAAAAAAAATAGGAAGAGAATTAACGGGATGAATGCAGAAGTAAGCTAGACAGTTAATTGGTTGACAACACGATACATAGTAATAAACCTAACTGTTATTAAATCAACATTTTTACTATTCTCAGTCGCTTTAAAAAATTATTTTACGTATTAAGATGCGCTTAATTGTCTCCCAATAGTTTTGACCTTTAATCAAGGATAGAAATGAGGACAACGCTGCATTCTTTTTGTAAATAAAAACAAAACTAAGAATAGTCCATGTGCTCTCTCGATTCTTTAACAGTTATTGAATTTAACATTATTGCCAATTGCGTATCACATTGACTTAAGGGTAATCAACTCTGTCGATAAGAAGGAATTTAAACCTGTTCATTTAAAAAACTGTACAGCTTGTGTAAAATAAAATTAAATTATTTACTGGGTACGAGCTAGTCATACGTTTAATTAAAAAACTATTTAACTTGTATCCATCTTTTCATTTTCATTATCATCGTCACCACCATCATCGTCATCGACTGTCATGACATTCTTGTTGTTAGCTTTCGTTGACTTTATGTCTCCTATTCTCTGGATATATTTCATTGTGTAGTTATTGAAATCGCAGCTGAAATAAAAAAATCAATTATTTATACGATAAGGTAGTAATATAAAGATTGGTAGTATTAGCAAGATTAATACAGGAATACCAACATCTTAGTTAACTCTTCGTATTTCTGATGCATGTTTTTCTGTATTGTCAGCAGAATTGGCATTGACGATGTTGAATTCATTCGCGGACCATGTATTGTTAGTATAGTTTCTATCCAAATTAGATAAAAATGTATATGTCTGGTACGTTCTAATTCTGTAGCAATAAACTTTAAAATTCTTTCAACGTATACGTCTGGCAATCCGGCAACAGTTAGGGCCACTGTAAGAGTAAAAGCAATTAATTAGTATCCTAGTTAATTGACAATTAGTCGAATTCACTTTGTAAAAGCACAACTTGCCACTTTCATGAGAAATGCTCTCGACAACTTGTTGAATTAGAATTTTCTCATTGAGCTTCAGCGCCATGAGAAGGGCTGTAATAAGATGGAATGGTTACTTAAAAAACTTTAAAACTGTTTCTTATTTTATCAATTAAAAAACCTTTTGTGTATTCCTTGTTGCGTAGAGCTTCCTTGGTAGTATCTGGTGTTATACCAATTGCCAGTTGGAAAGGATCGAAGACTAATCCTATATCCAAGGAATAAATTAAAAGTCCTTCGGTAGTAGCTGCTGTCCAAGCTTGTCCTGTAAAAATGACATACTAACATGTCCTTCGTAGAACTTAACTTATTCAAAAAGTTTATTGAAATAAATTCGTTCCTTACCTGTTGGCGAAAACTGTAGGCTGAATACACGAACTTCCGGTTTCATACTTCTGCTTGCCATATCACCACTTCTTACACCGGGTAACCTTAACGTTACGTTTCCGCCTTCATTCTCCTCTCGTTCTTCAACCAAGGCGATGTTTCCAAACTCTGTCATCTTTCTCCGGTTTATAAAGTCCTAAAAAAGAATACAGGAGTAATTGCACACTTGCAGTGAAGAACGAAGGAAAGAGTTTATTCCTTGCAATATAAAATAAAACTCACGTCTACTGCATCCAATGAACGATTCTGTGTAATTTCAAATTTCTTCACTAGGGCTGATTCTTTGACATTATAAATACAGACATTTTTTGAATGTCCTCCAGCAAGGATACAAGTACCATCAGCAGTGTAACAAAGGCTCGTAAAGGCTCTAAAACAATATATCTGTATATCTTGAAATTAAACTTATTTTTCCATTCACTTACTTTCCTTCCAAGCTTTTCTTCGCAGTGATTAAGTCAGTCTCAGACCTTCCACTTCCTAGATCTTTCTTTCCCTCTATATTACCAGTTTGATCAGATGTCCTCGTGTCAAAAAATGATATCTGTCCATTAAGAGTAGCAACAGCGACTTCCTGTCCATCTGGTCTGTAAGCCACACAGAGAGCATCTGCCGTTAGCTGTATTGTTTCGTGAGCGGATCCATTTTCTATGGCGTTCCATAATCTCAAAGTTTTGTCCCAGGATACTGAAGCCATCGCAGTACTTGCAGGACTTGGACTGAATGCCAAGCTCATTACAGGACCCTCGTGTCCAGCTAAAATCTAAAAGCAGTTCCTCTGTTCAGAATTCTGGATAAGCTTAATTTATGATCACAATAATATCTTAATGATTTATACCTCGAGCAGTGTGCCCAGTTTCATGCTCCAGAGATAAATCTCAAAGACGTCCTGACCGCCGGCGGCCAGGAACTCGTCACTGGAGTCTATGGCTACACAGGAGAACTGTACAGGTCTTGGTGATGTCAGAGTACGGAAGTTGCGGTATCTGGTTAAGTCATAAGCCCTAACTGTTCCATCGACAGATGACGAGACAATGAACTTCCGATTATGACTGAAGAGTATACCGGATACTGAAGATGCATGTTCCTGGAAGGTCACAGTGCAGAACCCTGTTGTTGTGTTCCACAACTTGACCTTACCGTCGTCACCGCCGGTTGCTATGAACTGACCGTCAGGAGAATAAGCCACGCAGTTCATATTATTATTATGTCCTTGTTGTTTCATGGCATACGTCTCGCTCTGCCACTCCCAGACAACTAGTTGACCGACTTTTGAACAAGCCAGGGCAATCCAGTCGCCAGTATTGTTCAGAGCTATAGACGAAATCTCCTGTTCTGATATGCTGTAAAATGCCGGTGATTAATTTCATCACTAGAAACAAGTAATAAGTAATACAAATGTATGTTTATAAAAACAAGGATTACCTGAGAGAATGGATCATGTTGACTTCAGGCATTTCGTAAAGGAAAAAAGCTCCATTACTAAAGCTAACGACAAGAATTTTTATGTCAACATGATACGCTGCTGCAGTAAGAACAATATTTCTATGCTCCTTACGAAGTTCATTTGCCAAGTAATGCCTAGCCAATCTCTTAAACAGTAATTTCTTGTTGGAATTGTTCTTATCTTCTTTATCCTTGTCATTTCTAACTACTATTTCATCTGCTTCTCTTTGTTTTGCTGGTTTCTCCAGAGCTCTTTGCAAATCGACATCGTCATCGCTATCACTGTCTGCTGGCTTGCTTCGCTTTTCAGATGGCTGCCAAGGAGTAAATTTCTCAGGATCCAATGCGCACTCCCACACACAGAGATAACCATTACTAAAAAAAATGTTCAGCATAGAAGTTTATTGGTTTTTCAATAATAAGAAAAAAAAATAATACTCACCGGCTAATTGTGCTAATATCATAATTACTTTTCTCAAAAAAACAGCCTACAACCGTATCTGAGTGGGTGCCTAAACAATATATTCTGAATTCAGCCAATTTTTCAAGAGAATAAATTTTGATTGTTGTATCCTTTGATCCAACAGCAATTAACTTTGAATCAAAAGACCAATCAATACACGTGGTATCATCAATGGCTGCATGGAAAACTCGTTCCATGCAGAATGGATTAAATTGGCCAATTTGTAAACCAGGTACATTGTAGACAAAAACTAAAATTAAAATCATTATCTACATGTATATTTTACCTATATGCAATAAACGAGTTCGTCTTAAAATTACAATACATAATATAATATTTACCATTGCTTTCTTTGCATATGGCAAAATGTTTGCCATCCGGTGAGAATTTGAGTGCACGCACTTTCTTTTTAAAACGAAGTTTATGTATTATCATTCGGCTAACCATGCTAATAACATGTGCTTCTCCCTCTACAAAAAAACATAGATAAAAACAGCCCATCAAACAGAGCATACATAGATTTTATAAATAAGAACATTAAAATACTATTTACCCTCATTAACAGCAATCAGCGTATATCCATCAGGAGACATATCCAACGTTGTATAATTAAATCTACTCTCTACAGGTAAAGTAGAAGATTTATTACTGGAAAAGCAATAATTATACAAATAAAAATAATTAAAATTAACATCAAAACAAATAATTGTCATGGAAATTCATAACCCTCACTTTTTGAGATCAAATATTGTTATTCGATTGCCAACTGGACTGATAACGGAATTTCCATCTGGAGAAAATAATACATTTCCATTGCGATATACTGTTCCTAGTAGATTGCTAAACTGTAAAAAGAAAAAAATTTGCAATCATAAGATAGAAGCATTTTTCAGGTTAGCTACAATCACATGCAGCAGCATTAGAACTACTTTCATATTTATCAATTATAATAATCGTTACATATTCGAATAGCTATTGTACCTTATACGCAAACTTCATCTTGTTCGAAATATAATATAAAATAATCGAGATTTACTAAAATAAACAATCTATTTGCATGTACAAATACCGATCACGTTTTCTCAACAATTTCAAATACAGCAGACTCGCACTTCCGGCTACGTTCATCTAGTCATGTGTTTGAAATCGGGCGTCGGCAATTCCAGAAATCGTTCAAAGAACTTTAAGTCTAACTAAATAAAGTATTAAAATACTTAAATAAATCATTAAAATTATTGGTATCCTTTTAGTTATTGTATCAAAAAGGAGAACATCAATTCCCGAAGAGAACGCATGTTGAGATATTAATTAGTCAAAAATCAAGGAATGTGTATGGGCGGGGTATCAGACACAAATAATACAATATCAGTATAAAGTTAAAAAGAATGCAATTCGAACATCATATTAGAAACAAGAGTAATTCAATTCGATTCCACTTAGCACATCCGTGGAAAAAGCTTGTTATCGATTTGCGTAATATTTCAAAAGTTACGTGAACCCGGTAACTTTCCTCCATTGAATCAATTGGCTACGTTCACGTAAAAAGATGGCGATCATGTGTTTAAAACAGGGCGTGAACATAGAATGAAAAAAGTGAATAAACGTCGAACATAAATCGAAAGATTCAACGACAAGACATCATTAATAATAATTAAATAGTGCAAATGCATATTAGTATAAATATGCAAGAATATTATTAAGAAATTCTAAATAAAATAATCGGATTGTAAGTCACGCGGTAGCAGAAGATGCAGCGCCATTATAATCGGGTTAAGCGCCTCACTTGGCTAGCGGGCCTATTTAGAAGCTTGACGTCAGCTATAAAAGATGAGAAACGCAACGTGATTCGCTTTCGTCGAGGCAGCGCGCAGTTGGGAGCCAATAGAAAATCGGTAGATATCACGAAGGAGCGCAGCCACTCCGCCTCTCCTGTCTCATTCGTCACATGACCCTACGGCACTGTACAGTAGGCCATATTTGACAGTGGCACTAGTTTAACGAAGTGAGTGCGTGAAGAAGATCGTTCTTTGAGCGGCTGCCCGTGTTCGAAGGACCTGTAAATACTCGCGACCAGCTTGAGAATTGTATTCAGCGAAGCCACATCACTAGAACCAACAAAATGAGCACAAGCGCGGACAATCCCATTTACGGGCCGTTCTTTGGAGTTATGGGCGCCGCCTCAGCCATTATATTCTCCGGTAAGAGCCCTCTATGTACTTTAGCAATGGATTCGTCACGATGGATTCTTTATCCTCTTAGGAAAGTTGAAACTTTTGATGTCCAAAGAACCAAGGAGAAAATCATTATTCCTTGAAATATCCTTAAATATGCTATAATATGTCTGTACGTCGTGGGCTATGGATTATTGGAAGCACGACTCATCACGTTCACTATCGGTGTACGCCATTTGCTCAATCTGGAACGTTTGATTTCATGAAAAACCAAATTACTCGACCAGGATCGATAAGAATCAACCGTAAAATCGAATTTCATAGTTTGACGAAGATTCTTATAAATCAAATCTAACCGACGTATCCATAATACGGTAATCGATTGTACAGATCTGTAGAATATATGAGGAAGGCTATGGAGGATTCACCGGTTAATCGTACTGGAAGAGAAGAAAATTGGAAATAGATATTAGAGTCTAAGACAGATAGAGTGAGAGAGACGATCCAAGGACAAGGCCTTTAGGAGAGGCTCTCGCCATTTTCAAATAGCTCTATAGGGGAAGGTTATTTCGTAACGGGCGGAAAAACGTGGCTGCGCGTAGCACGCCCGGAGAAACTCATGGACAACGATTTCGTAAAGTGACCTCGATCGGGAGCGCCGTCTTCTGGATCTTAAGTTATACATTGTTCCCTATGTAATCATTAACCCTTTGCACTCGACTGTCCTCTCTCAGGCACCGAAATATATAGAAAATGGAAAAATGTCTAGTGCAAAGGGTTAAATTCCTCGATCATCTTCTAGCTCTGTCTTGTTTCCACGATAGAGCCACGGGCATTTGTTGCGCGCAGCTTTCGGGGCTTTGGCTTCGAGTCGTGAAAATCAATACGAATCCCTTTTCCGGCGCAAGAGTCACTCTTCTCATCAAGGGAGTATACCTAATAATGTGTCTTCTTGACACAAAGGGACTTTATAGTATTTTTTCTCTCTCTCTCTTTCTCTTTCACATTAATTTTTAATGATTCCTCTTGGCCCGGTAGACCCGTTGTTCCTGGTACATCCTGAGAGTAACGTCCAGGTTAAAATCTTCCACGTTAGTGGTGTGCTCGTCGTCGAGACGTCGGCGTCTCGAGGGACGCGAGAATTCTCTTGGTAGACAGCCAAATGGGCCAGGCATCAGAAGAAGAGGATGAAGATGAAGGAGGCTCCTTCTCTTTTTCTCTCTCACTCTCCTTTGTGTATGTCTCATGGCCTTGGTATATAGCCAAAAGGCTTAAAACGGTATACAAAAAAGCCATAAGAATAGCCAATAAGAATTTATTGATCTTACGGGAAACCAATGTCTCTCGGATTGATTATTCAAGCCTGAAATAATATAATGCCTGACGTTAGTATGATTTGCCAGAAAGTCTCCTAATTTATCTTTTAGGTTTGCACATTCCTTTGTTTGTTACACTGTGATGTACCCGGGAATTTAAAAATGGCGTTTGCTCGTATTACCTCTTTCTTTGATGAATACATTTCAGCATCTAGGGCAACGGGCACCATTTTGCCAGGCTTTACGTAATATCGATTGCGAGGAATCGTTATGGACTGCACCTTAACACAGAGAGTCATTGAATAGTCAGAATCAATGTAATTATTGGTGTCGATCCCGATTCCTGCAACTCCTTCAGAGTCTAAGAAAAATATTTGGAAAGTTCGCAAAAGTCGAAAAATCAATTGCCAAAGAAATCAGTAATATTAGTGAATTATAAAACGAATGAACTTTTCGTTAATGACAAAATGTAGAAATAATTGTGTGTCCAACTGCAGGCAAACGAAGAACGGCAGAAAAGTAGTGCACAAAGGCGTAGGACTGACAATCTGCCAGGACACATTGTCTCGTGAAATTTAACCGAATGAGAATTAAAAAATGATTGTCGTTATTGAAAATTTTGAAAAATTCGAAAAAAAAACAATCACGAATATTATACCCAGCACTTACTCGCCAGCGTGTAAATTGGGACCACGCCCCCTTGCTCTCTAGGGGACTTACATGATTTGTCATGTGACTGAGAATCATGTGATGACTGCCATCTCTGGGTTGGGCACTGTACGTTTCTGTTAATCGTTCTGGCGCTAATTTCTGATTGCTTAAAAATGCTCCCAGTTGGTTTTACAGGGTTCTACTTGCACCAACAAAGATTAATTTATATACATATTTATTGGGGCCTGGTCACTTAATTCAATTCTAATCGCTTTGTGTAGAATCGTTTGTACTGTTATTAGCCGTGAGTTAGGTTAGGTTGATCGTTATTTTTTTTTATTACATTCTAAATCTCATTCACTGTCTGATTATTGTTAGTTCTTAAATACAATAGTGGAACCTGTCTTATTTATCAAATGCATTATCTAGTCAAACTGTTTTACCGACTGGCAATTACCATGCGAACTAATTTGCTTCCATGCTCGCTGCACGAATTATTTAACCGTACAGGGAATTTATTGACGGAGACTGTTCACAGTGTAAATGAACTAAATTATTTGGAATATATTTACATGAAAAAGGATAAGCAAATTAATGGGTATCGTACGAACCAGTGCTTTACGTTTACATTGAACTTCATACGTAATACAGCGCGGAGCAACGACTGATAGAGAGGGAAAATAGATGTCAGTAATGTATATACAATATTTTTTTCTCATATACAAGATAAATTAATTGTACGATTAGCGATTGCATGTACTATGTATAGGAATATTATCGTTGACCTTGATAATAGCAAGAAAGTTTATAAAACGATAGGAATTCGAAATATTAAATTATTTAAACTTGGTTTGTCGTTGGTCAATATTAGCAGGTGTTGAGGCACTACGATGACTGCAAGCTGATTAGGCTAGTACAGTCAAGGTAGCATGAAAAAAAAAATAATAAAAAGAGAAAGGGAAGGTCACTTTGTAACATCGAAATAATCCACTAGCAAGTCTGTCACTGCACGACGTTACGAGTATATGCAACCGCGAAGTCGTCACGTGATTCCGATACGTCGTTAGCTTGTTGCACACTATTGTTTCAACGATGGAAAATATTATTGAATCGCCGGGATGCCAATTGGCAGTAGATCAGTTTTGTCAAATTTTTACCTAATTATTTGTAAAATTGTTAACTAATTCATGAAAATTCTTATTCAACAGCACTCGGAGCGGCCTATGGCACAGCGAAGTCTGGAACAGGAATCGCGGCCATGTCCGTCATGAGACCGGAACTTATCATGAAGTCCATCATCCCCGTTGTCATGGCTGGTATCATTGCCATTTACGGTCTGGTCGTGTCGGTACTGATCGCCAGTGTGCTGGATGAGCCCCGCAACTACAGCCTTTACCAGTGAGTGTTTCTATCTGTTTATCAATAAACTAACTGTCAGTCTTGTCCTAGAGTTAATAATGCGCCACGAGGCAAACGAACCCGTCAAACGGACGCGTCCTTTGGAAACCACGAAAGATCTATTAATACACTTAAGAGGATTGCACGGTAGCTGTACCAGCGGGACGATCGTGAAGCACCACTTTGAAATTTTCGCTTCCTCGTTCTTCATCTGCGTTTCGAGTATCCGCTACTATACAGCTACCCTCGTGCTGAAGATCTTGACGCGGTCACTTTTGAACGGATGGATCGATGGCTTCTAGCACGACGATGCTCGAGGGAGATGGTGGTGGTGGGCGAAGGCAACACGGAGAGCACTACTTCTATTGATAGAACGCGTGGCTGGCTGCGAGACACGAGACTAATTTAACCGCAACTGTCATTAGGTCGTTTTTAAACCGGCGTGTCTGGTACCCGTGGGTGTTATGCCTCCTGACACATGGTTGAGCTATGGAAAAGGGGAGAGGGTTTATTGAATTTTTTAATTTGGGATTCTTAATGCACTCTGGACCTCTTACTTTCTATTGGCAAATCAAATTTCCGCGGAGGATCTCCACTTGTCTAGCGTTGTTTGATGCCATCGTCGTTCCATAGAATAATTGAGAATTTACGTACCGGCGTTCTTTCATGATTTTCTTATTGTTGAATATTGTCATCAATTGTTCGTTCTTACGTTTTTAGGGGCTTCACTCATCTTGGCGCAGGATTGGCGGTAGGATTTTCCGGTCTGGCGGCAGGCTTCGCCATTGGCATCGTCGGTGACGCTGGTGTCAGAGGTACCGCTCAGCAACCACGTCTCTTCGTAGGAATGATTCTCATCCTCATTTTCGCCGAGGTATTGGGTCTGTACGGTCTCATCGTCGCCATTTTCTTGTACGCCAAGAAGAATTAAAAAAAAAACAGAACACAAAAAAACAAACAGCGAAACAGCCAATTTCTGAATAAAGAAAGAATAATATTAATCATAATAAGAAAAGCAAAAGAGATACAGATGAACAACTACAGCAAAACAGGAATGAACAACGCTCCCCCACTCTATTTACTACGTAGCGACAAGGAAATTAAAAAAAAAGAAGATACACAACTCTACAGTGACACCGTACACGCCGCCTTTTATCACGTTATACTTAAAACGTTCGCATTAAAAAAAAAAAAGAAGCGTCTATACAATTTCCTATACATCATCATCGTCCATATCTTTGCGTTGTGTTATTACAACGTTAAAATGTCGTTTTAAGTAAGGATCTTATCTTTTTTTCGCGCAATTTGTTTTCGATTTCCTGTTTTTTTTCTGCAAAAATTTCGAATATCAACGAGGCATTCATGTACACACACACACACAAACACAGCCGATACACTGGTCTAAATTACGCTGACCGTAAAAAAAAAAAACTTATTTCATGATACGAAAAATACATAAAGTAACAAACGTCCGTCGTATCGGCCATTTGGGGGGGGGGGGGGAGGGGTGGTGAGATGCATATTAAACGCAAAGCTGTAACGAAAAGATTAAGAAGATAAGATACGAATATAAAGCGAAAGATCAAAGGATTGAAACATAGACCACACACCCCCTCTAATGCGCACGACCTGCCGAATAGACGGTGCGAAAACTCCCCTTCTCTTTCATTGTATAGTAATCATTTCTAGTATAGTACGGCATTGAATTATCACCTAAATTAATCGGCTCTATCGAGTGTATAAAGGAAAAGGTTATCGATAAAGGAATACTTAGCACAATTATATATATATATAAAAGAAATATATATTAAAGAGCAAGTGAATGAGAAACATGAGACGGCGGTAGGAAGGTGACACCGAATAGACACCAGTGTCAGGATGAAGATTCACTCAGTTTCGTCAGAAGTGGACGACCAATGGTGCCAGGCAAAAAGAAACGGAAGTTATTCTTGAATCAGAAGATCACGTGAACTAGTTGCTTGTACCGCCACAGTGATGAAGAACGTACATAGGTAATGCGAGAGAAAGAGAAAGAGAAAGAGTTATAAAATGAAACGACGAACCATCTTAACTGGCTCTCGAGGATGATCCTCGGCGTTCTAGGCCACCCGAGGAGAGTGCTCGTGTTTGCATCAGAGAAACGTATAAGGTCGTACGAGTAGTTACGATGCCTGCGGATGTGCCAGCAGGGGAACGAGAAAAATATCAGAAGAGGAATGGTGAGAGGGGTCACAACACACCACGTCGAGCAAAAGAGATTTAAAAAAAAAAACTACAATTTGTACATTCCATAATAAGTTCGTTCGGACCGAGCGAGCCGCCGGGATACATGGGCCAAGTCCATAGACACCGGGTAACCACGAGGGAGCTACCCAGACCAGGGTACGTGGTACCGGACTTCGACGTGTCTCCGGGAGTTAAAAGTGACCTTCGTTACCCTCGACGCGCACACGATGAACGACGAACGTTGTCCGTGGGACCGATCGTCTGGGAGCTGGCGCTCGGTTCTACCAGACCATTTAAACGTTTCGCCTCGTCATCTCCGCTGTTGCGTCATCTCTTATGACCAATCGAAAGGCGCAAAAAAAAGAATAGGGAGTCCACGAAGGACTACGAATTCGGGTCGTCGGAGTTATATGAAACGAGAGACTGTCCAGGAAATCCTGGTACGGCTGGCTCGGCAGCTTTTATTGACTGTGCAGTATTTCACGGACACACGATGGGGATATTTAAAATGATATAAAAAAAAAATAATGAAAATGATAAAAAAATGAAAATATATAAAATACAAAACGAGAAGCTCAACCTACGACGCGTTCCCAATGACGGAGAAACCTTGGTACTCACGATGACTTCCGATCAACCGGAACGCATCGCAGTTCTACTACTGGGATTGAAAGACGCCACGATCACAGCCCAGATGACAATTTAACCGCGGATGCCCAAGAACCTAGAGAGGTATAGATAGAACGTGAGAGCTACTGAGGCGACGATAAAGATTCTCTCTAACTTCCGTGTTGGACGAGAGTGCACGAGGACGAGTAATGGCTAGTGTGAAGGGGGGAGGGGGCAGAAGGGGGGTCTCAAGGGGTTACCCATGTTTATAGTGACTCTAGGAAAATTAAGCCAGGCATCTTTCTTGCCCACGGAGCGATGGTGGTGAATTATTATAATGACAACAATGATTATCTCGGCGACGACCACCGTGACGATCGATAACGATAAGAGTGGTGGCGGAGAGATCATTTTTCGAAAATCAATCCTTCGTTATTACAACTTGTTCTGATTCGTGGGGACACGTTGGAATAAAAATAACAGAGAGAGATAACAACATCCAGCTAGATAAGGAGTCAATACCCACGCGTATACGAGTTTGAGAGTGATAGGAGAACAGTGTTAAGATAAACACAATTTATAAGCTGATGACCGCGATTCTTAAATAGCAGTTCTCGCTTTACGTACCAAGCTTCGTGGCTATTGTTATAGTAATGTCAACACTTATTACTGTTAAGAATCGCAGACACTTTTACAAAAATGCATTGGGTTAAAAATTGTAAAACGAGTACTTCAAAGGTTTACTTGGTACTTGTTATCGATGCTAGTATCTCATCTATTGTGTTAATTGGCTGTTAGAATTAAAGAAGAAGAAGTTCGAATGAACAGACTAATAATACTTCCTGGCCAATCGCATTTAATTGTCGAAGTCTGGATAGTTGCTAAATATCCTTCAAATGCCACTTACTGTGGGAAACTTGTACGCGGGGGACTTTAGTCTTTAGAATATGTGTGTGTGTGAGAGAAAGAGAGAGAGAGAGAGAGAGAGAGCAAGTGAAAACTTGTGTGAGAGTGGGCCTCCCTTTGCAATCCTCTTCCAGTGGTTTAGGGAGTGTGAGCAAGAGAGAGAGAGAGAGAGAGATATGAAAAATTGATGGATTTGATGGGGGAAAGAAAGAATTAGAGAGAGAAGAGGATATGAGAACTCAAGTTGCGTTATATAAAATACCAAATCCATCATCTATGAGCGTGCGCACACTATTGACATATGTATACACATTTTCACCTCCATTTTCCGCAAAAACAATATCGCGCCCCCCCCCTTCTCCCCTGCTAGCGACCATGTGTACCCTACGTGTACTTTCTTCCAGTGTTAAATTGTAGATTCATTGTTGAGCGCTGAAAGTGATAATATGATCGATGATTATTTATGTTACGATTTGTCCTCGATGTTACAGAAAACCGTGTTTAATAAAAATTTAATTTGGACAAACAGCATGCTTTTTAATTCTATCCGGACCTGCCTATTTCCTATTGATAATTAATTTTATGATAAATGTATGGTGTATTCAGGTTCGTATTTCGTTTCTAGGTTAAATAAATGCGTTTTAGTTTTACGCATAATGCATCAGAATAAAATATGTTAGTGATTGATTCTTGTAGTTTATTCCATTTAAAAGGTGGGTGTTAATGAAATAGGAATTTATAATCAATAAATAGTGCTGCTTGGCGGAAGCAGCGACAAGGGAAGGAAGAAATGAAATATAATGTTTAATGTTTCATAAATTCAGGAGAGATGTCACGATAAATATTTTAAGTACAGTGGGTAGAGGAAGCGACCAGGTTAACGTTTGACTTACGGTGAAGAAAAAACTGAGACTTTATCGACGGAGCGTCACAACTGTGAGTACACTGTAAAGATGAGTAGGAAGATGCACAACGCTACGATTTTAGGCGATACCAGAACCATGGCGCTAAATCGTAGCGGCGAGTCTGGAAGTAGGTTTTGTGATCATCGCCTCCGTCGATAATACGAATTCCGTCGTAACCGAGCGAAATGTGAACACGAACCTGCAGCTTGGCGGGCAGAGGTTCTCCGCTACCTCTCCGCTGGTTCCCAAAGCAACCCTTAGAAC
>JASANN010000268.1:30932-130955 GCA_031762395.1 Calameuta pygmaea | reverse complement strand
ATTTTCGATATTCTACAATTTCAATTCAATTTTTATCTACTCCGTATATTCTGCGAGGTTTCGATTTAGCCTCGATTCTATATTTTGAATAAATTGTGAAAGTAAATCAAGATCCAATCATTTTAAATAGTATTTGGAAAGCTTTATACAATTATTCGAATTTTCAATATTTCTGTGCAACTAATTTTTCTTTTTCTCTCTTCAAGAAACATTTTTCAAAAATTGAGGTGCTACACAGGTGTCAAGTTGGCACCGCACTTTCTTGAAAATTTCTCAAAAATGTTTCAACAATAGGCTTTTTCAATAGTTTTTGAGAAGCTCTATAATTCCCGGTCTCGTTCTGAGGGTTGCTTTGGGAACCAGCGGTGAGTAGAGAAGAACCTCTGCCTACCAAGCTACACGTTCGTCTTCACGTTTAGTTCGGTTACGAAGGAATTCGCATTGTCGACAGAGACGATGATCACAAAATCCTACTCCTAAACTCCCCGCTACGATTTAGCGCCATGATTTTGGTATCGCCTAAAGCCGTAGCGTTGTGCATCTCGCTACTCGTCTCTGCTTTGAAAAAGTGTTCGCTCAAATAAGCAAAGAGAAAATGCATATGTTTCCACCGTGTAGGGTTCAAATAGAATTAACCAATTAAAATTGAGATTTGAGCGGAATAAACTAGCTTGATTGGTTACCTCTATTTCAACCCTGCAGCAAGTTGACCGTCTAGTGATTTAGCGCTTTGAAGTTGCCAGATTGGTGGCCTTCTGTAAGCCACTGAACTAGAAGTATACTGGAATACGTACGGCTGTGGCGGGGGCCGCGTAGAGAGAGATATTGAGGAAACATCTCAGTGTAGCTGTCTTTATCACACATCGTACAGTCTCTTAAAAACTTTAGCTGAGATAAAGCAGTGCGCACTGGGAGGACTGAGCCAACATAACGTAACCTCAAATAGTGGCACATATATTTTATTTCATAGACCGCTAAATATTTTTTTGTCGTTTTTATCAGGCTCTATACTTATATCACGGAGCCTTGATAGGATTTAACTATATGTACTTGGATTTCAGTGCTCCTTCCATCGCACCACGGCTGGCACCGCTGGCACTGATATACCGGCGGGACCATGATACAAATAGACGAGGTATAGCCATCGTATTTTGGTCCAGATCGCGCAGTCCAATGACGTCATGACATCAGTTTTTAGTTTAAGGGGACGTATTTTATTTACGTTTCGGTTCGTAAGAAGATGGCCCTACAAATTCAACTGACGTTGCAGCGTGACAACACATATGCGTAAGGTCAATCAATCAGTACAAAGAGGGTCCAGTGACGTCACTATCCGTAGAACCACTAGTGGCTATACCTTGTCTATTTGTATCATGGGCGGGACAACATTTTCGCACGGCTTGTACGCCACAGACGCAGTTCAATTAAAAAAGGACAACCTACTACATGAACCGAGTGAAACCTTCCTTCTTTCCTTTCCTTATGGCTGACTCCTCAAATGAGGAGATGTGCCAGACCCGACTGGGTCCGTAACCTCCCGACTGCGCCCCGCGTACCCGAACGGAGGCTAAGATAGAATAATCCGTAGTAGTAAATAAATTAACAGGATCTTGAACAGATTGGACAACGTCAAAGTTCTATTGTTACGGGTCAAGAAGGAGAGCAATATATGCAAAGACAAGGAACTCAAGACCCTGTAGAAAGCAACTCTGACGGTTGGTACCCTGTGTTTGAATAGGATCTGCTTCCTTTCCTCTACAGAAGGCGAATGGTCCAAATTCTTCCCGATTTGATGAGGATGCTCCTGTACTGTTTAGGATTCTGCAGGCGAATCCAATCCTCGGAGATCGCAGGGCTTCCCTGCGTAGGCGATGGTCTCCACGCGTCCTAAGGGATCCGCTGATTCAAAACCAGATTGAAATACAGAAACGAAGAGCGGAGGTCCGATCGAAGGAAGCTCGGGTTGATTTTATCTTTGTACAATGATAGACAGAAAAACCGATAATAAAATGAAATGATGAATGCAAATACAATATGCAATCGCTAAACCGTTAAAGCAACTCGAAAAGGTAGCAAGAACTAATCGGAGTACGTCCGAACGATACGGCTGTTCAAACGAGACCATCGTGAGCTGCCCCTCGTCTATTTGTATCAAGGACCTGCCTGCATTCCAGGGGTGTGTTCAGAAATCTTACTCAGCATAATTCGGATACGCTGCGTCTCTATTATCGTTTTTATGAAAAGCATAGAACTACAGTCGACTCTAGAGAAATTTCTAAACGTACTCCAGAAGTCCTTCCTTAAGCTATCGAACCGTCAAGCCCATTTGTTGCTACAATTTACAAAAAACTGGACTGTGCACTCAAAGTTCCATACTCGAAATATTATAAACTTGAAACGATATAATGCCCCTTCCACATTCAATGGCCCCATTGTTGAACCAATCACAAGAGAGTGCAAATTCAAACCTGGATTTTTCACCATTAATATCATTTGAACGGTATGCACGATAGTAGGAGGGCGCTGGGTTTATCAGTTGCATCGGCGTGCAGGAGAAAATGCAACTATGCAATTTCAATTGTATGTCAAATTCAAAATCATGTAACAGAACGCAGAAAGACCTGCGCACTGAACGGAGTACAAGGTATAACTCAGGAATCGAAAATTCACCGACTACTCTATTTTAATGTAACACGTTAACGCCATTAAACTTACAAATAATCGGAGCATAGATAAAACCAACGAAATTCCACTCTCTTCGCTGCAGATTAATGAAATGTACGTAACTGCCGAGTTATCAATGATTCGTAATTAAAATTATATTTCCTTCTCGTATACTTCTGCAAAGCAGGCCAATTTCACAGTAGTAACAATTATTGTTCCGCAATTGTAATAACAGTAAAAGACGAGTAATGATGGTTGCTGAATATGTTGTATATAGTAAAAGTGAGAAACGAATTTATAAGTATGCGTGGTGCAATAATAAATCCGAGCATCGTAATTCACCGCCGTGTTCTGTCGTACGATTACGTAAGGTCGATAAGCTGTTTTTAAGAATTCACTCGCAACCAGAAGAGAAAAAGTAAAAAAAAGATATTTTGCAATTTACGTCCCGTTAGTCGACAGTGCCAACTTCGATGCGCGCATTTTTATGCACCGTATATACATACATATATATACACATACATGCATATAGTGTACATAAAGCAGTCAAAATTCATTTTTTTTTTCACCCCCACGCTAAACTTAAAACGTTCTCCGTGCACAAGTGACGTTTTTCAAATATCTTTTTTTTTCTCAACATTTTACAATATAATTGCTGGACGCAATATACATATATGTGCAATATAGTTACGTATGCATATAATTAGATCTCTAGTATATACATATATAAGAGTCGTCGTAAAATCATGAAACAATGACAGGTGATACCCAGGAACAATTTTATTGACGGAGTTAAAAGATCATTCGTTCATAATTCCCGCGCTTTACAGGTCTACGGCCAATTAAAAAAATTGTTTCCACAAACGCAATCTATTCTCTCCTCGCGATCCTCTTCGTTCAACTTGACAAAATTAATACTGACGCTATTATACACAGATTCATCGTCGTCGTCGTCGTCGTCGTCGTCGTCGTCATCGTCTAATCTCACTAAATGACAAACAGGAGTAACAACGAAGAGACAGTAAGTATATTCGTTTAAAAAAAAAAAGAAAAAAAAAGAGAATCCCGTTAATCACTTTGCAAAATTCTGTAACGGCTGTAACGACATAAGCATTTCGTAAAGTGAAAGAAAAACTGAGAAAAGAAATCGATGAAAATAAATAAACAAAAAACTGCAGCGCGCAGGCGCGTTGAGTTTTGCGATTATCGCACTGACAAAATATAAGAGTACAGACAAGTAGTAGTGTTATTAATAGTAATAATAATAGCAATAATAATAATAATAGTCGTAATAGTAGTAGTAGTAATAATAATAATAATAAATACGTCTAGCGTTCAATATGTCCTGCGTGTCAATATAATTATAGTGTCTTAATTGTGTCACCATTTGAATTAAATTGTATATAAGTATCTATTAAATTTTAACGCTATTATATCTTTTCAATCAGGAATTCCATCCCTCTTTTTCTTTCTCTCTTATTCTTTTTAATTTCTCATTGATTCAATACTCCGATACGCGACTTGCCACTGCGACTATTCGCGATCTATATTTTATTGCGTCAGTATACGCGACTGTTGATTAAAAAAAAAAAGGAAATTAATTAATTAAATCAAGAAACAATAGAAATTATATCACGTAACCTATCCATCGAACATTACATAGCTAATTCCACTAAAAATCTAGAACGAAATTCAAACCATACTCTCCTCGCTCTCTCTCTCTCTCTTTCATTCTCTCTGTTCGTATCTATGTCGTCTACAAAAACAATCAATTAATTATGCTCGTACACAGGGACAGAAGAGTCTCTCTAGACACGTTTCAGAAAACGAAGGACGTGGGATAAGCAAAATTTGTTTAGTTTACTGAAAATTGGTCGATACGTGTTCTATACGACTTTATATACATCTTGAAGGAATGGGATTTAGTGGTCCACTTTATTGATACAGAAGAAAAAGAAAAAAAAAAAAAAATAAGACCAGGAAAAGCACGACGTAAAGTTTTCATTGAAAGAGAATAAGAACCATGAGATAATAAATCTACTACAGTCACCTCAGGTAATGTTTACAATATTATTAGAGAGAAGGGGCTGGAAAATCACAGGAAAGGGGGGGGGGGGGTGTTGAATAACCATTACGAAACAGTTACAAAAACAAAAATAAAAAGGACAAACAATTTACTGGCAGGTTAACGTAGCTGGGAAAGCTAAACACGACTGTGTAATAAAAATGAGACAAGTTTACAGGACTCTGACAGGTATAATCTGTGTGTGTCTGTAGTCGTTAGGAAAGGCTTAGGGGATCGGGAGGAAGTTCGATAAACTCCGGTCATATTCGGCGACGATCGTTCATCGACGATATATAACCGCAGGGACTTTAAGAATCTCGTAATAAATTACACCAAGACATGTTTTTTTTATTTTTCCGTTTTTTGTTTCTTTTCTATTTTCCTCCTTTTTTTCACTATCCCTCTTTCTCTCTCTCTCTCTCTAGCTCTCGTGTATACGATCTTAGCTGTGTTCCTTTTATTACTTTTTGTTTGTTTAACTAAATGTGTCCATCGCTATCAATTTTATCCTTCGATCCTTTCTTTTTTTTTTTTAAGTTTAATTACTGGATGTGATGTTGGCTGCTGGTTGTTGATTATTGTTGTTGGTGGTGCCGTCAAATTATGTCCCTCAGTTATCCACCTTTCTCGCAGCTGTAACGCGTGTCATTGTCAGACGTTTGAATTTGGCGCGCGATATCACAAGAGGGGCAGCATGGCAAAAGAGGATGGTTAAACAAGTGCAAGTGTTACGCAAATTTACGCAATATACGCGTGACGATAGTTTTCGCTTATCTGGCTTATCTTCCTCGTTTGACATACTTTCTTGACAGATTTTATTATGCGGTGTTATATATATACTATTGTACTTGTAACGTATTAAATCATATTTCTTTTTCTTTCATTTTACGTCCCCGTTTTTCGTTACTTTTCATCCGGTTCTCCGTTCTGATGTAAAACAAAACTAAGACCACGTTAATAATAGAACAGAACGTCAGTGACACGTGGTTTATTTTCGGATAAATCACTTGTCGTTCGTCCATTCTTGTTTATGATTTTGTTATCGCACAGACCATATATTCCTTTTTTTTTTACTATTACAGTAACAATCCCTGGGATGCTTTAAACGCATTTATTTCTTTCTTCTCGTCTTCACACGTTTCTTGTGCCGTTTCTCTTGCGTCTATCATTATTAGGTTTTTTTTTCATCTCTCTTCTTCTCACTTGTACGATTACGTTCTGTTTCAATCTCACGTACTGATCTCGAGACGCCTCTGTCTTTCCCAAAACCAGCGCGCCCCTCTCACACTCATTATTCGCCCGTTTATTTCATCCGATTTCCGACAAACAATTGGAAAGATTAATTGTATCTGATAACTGTGTGGTTATGCAACTGCGGATATAATAGTTAATAATAATAGATCCTTCCACAATAAATGTGAAAGCTAGTACACAGAGATAACAAGCGACTCTGACCTGTGGCCGCAGACAATAAAGACTTACAAAAACGTGGCACATGCACAATACTAGACAAAAACAGTTTTCTTTTCGGACAACACAATGATTATTTGACAGACTAATCGATAAGTGGCGGACCATCATTCGACTCGCTCGTTCTCTTTCTCACCTCTTTTTTTTTTTCATTTAATCTATCGAATTTTTTACCTTTTTTTTTTCATTTTCTCTTTCCTTCATCCATCTCACTTTTCTTTCGTTCAACCCCACTCCTCATTAAATCACGCTAAATTATTCGCGGGCGCACTTCTGCGCAGGCGCATCGTTCTATTGCGCGGTGTCGCTCGCGAATACCGAATTCTATCGTTCGTAAAATAATATTAATAAAATAGTAGAAGAATCGACGAGGATACGTTGTTGTTTCTCTCTCCCTCTCGCTTTATCTCTCGTTGGTTTTATTTTCTCTATTTCACGGGGCCATCGCACCCTCACCTTCTTGATATACTGTCCAGGTATTCCTGAATGGTACGTGTAACACTGAAGAATGCAATTTTCTTCCGATGGTGTGATCCTCGTGAAGCGTGAAAAACAGTGCCGACTCGATGGGTGGATTCTGGAGAGATTCGATGCCACGTACGCTTGCATATGTTAATGGCTGCGCACAGTCGGGCACGATGGATTAACGTAAAATCTGAATTTCTCCACTGGCAGTCAATGCATGGGAAAGTGTGAAATAAACTATTTTCGAGCCATTGGCTGCGTCTGTTGTATGTATCTCGTGTATCTGTTGTTTCAAAGAGGTCTTGTGTATGTTGGATATATATATATATATATGTCGTGAGTGTACTTGAGTGTATGTCGTTATGTGTCAGATGCGTTTGCATGTATGTCCCCAGAAGGGACGAAATTTGCCTAAAGCCACAAACGATGTTCCTTAATTGTCGCCCTCGTCCTCCTCGTCCTCCGACGAAGCCTGCTCCAGCCACGTAAGCCAGCTGTTTACCTGAAAACATGATTAATTCATTGATTTATACACTTCTGTCCAAATTTTAGATAACCAATGTGGCTTGTATTTTAGGTTATGTCTTTATGACGTAGTACCAACCTGGAATAAGGCCTTGCCTTTGCCAGGATAGGCGTCGGTGACGTCCTCTCGCCATTTAATGAATGCGTCTTCCTCGATCACTTCGAGGTCGTACAGTGCTGCAAACCAGCGTAGCAGCATCCCCTTGGGGAAATTGTGCGAGAAGCAAAAGACTTGGAGCGAGTGAACGGCTGTCACCTGCAGGTCGATAGTGGACAGGAACGTACGTAGAACGCGGTTGTACTTCCGCAGAAGTACTATTTCCTGTTCTAGTACAGCCTTGTCAGGATTGCTTTCCGTATCAACTCCGTTTGCCAATGTTGTTTCCTGAAAGGATACGAAGACATTAGACAAAACATCATAAAAAATCTTTATTATTGAACTCTAGTTTTAACCCTTAAGTAAAGTTCCATAATTACCTGAGTGATATACTTCAGAAGTACAGTGGTGAGAGCATTAATAAATCCAGGATCAGAATGATGAGAAGGATCGAGCTTCTCCTTTATCCATTTGTAAAGAGCGTTGGGATTGGGATCGGATTTAAGCTGTCGCCACATCTCGCCCTGGATCCTGAGCAGTGGATATAGAAAAGTGAGCTCACGATCCTCGAGGATCTCACCAAGCCTCTCCTTGGTCTTCTCGGCTTCTGGCAGCTGACTCATGAGGTTGACTTTGCTTTCGTTGAAGATCTGAGTGAGTCTCTCCTTACCCTGGCTTCTGTGTAACTGCTGAAGAGTGAGCAGGAAGAGAGGATGGTGCTGACCGTTTTCGGTAACGGATGCAAGATCGCTCAGTTGCATGAGATTATCGACGATTGCACGAGCAGTCAGGAAGGCGACAAGGGAAGCGACACAGGGCACAGTACTCTCCTTCTCAGCCATGCTGGACACGAGCTCCTTCCAGCCCTCCAGGGTTTGCTGTGGTGTAATAAGAGCCTCCTTACGTAGTTCAGCGACGAGTTTCGCGGCAAATTCGCGTTCCGTGTCAGTGCGATCCAGAGTGTTTGAATAGAGAGTGAATACGGCATGACGTAGGAATCGCTCCGGCACCTTCAGATCCTTAAAGGCCGTTACAGCATCCTCTACTTTGCCATGGACCGCGAGATCATCCATAAGGGCGTTCACCTTCTTCAGTATTTCCTCGCGAGAAGGTCCTTTATCCTTACGATCGCGAGCTTTCTCCCTCTTATCCAGGGAGCCTTGTTTTATCAGTATCGCTGGTGGTGGTTCCTTGCGGAGCAGCGACGGACTCGCCTTCAGTGTGGCAGTACGCAGCAATGGAGAATCTACGGTTCGGCCAGTGAACAGATCTAGAAAATGCAACGTTATAATTATTGCTACTGAAAAAAAAATAATAGAAGAAAAAAGCAAAAATTCATTCTATCTTACCATTGTTGAGAGGTAGACTGGGATTGATGTTGGTCTGTTTGAACATCATCGAGTTGGCCGACGGTCTGAGTGACACCTCCTCAGGATGTCCTATGAGCATCTTATTCTTATTGAAGCGTAATTGCTCCTTGTTTCCATCTACAGAGAGAAAAAACGGTTTCATTGTAACAAAGAACATAGAATGCCATCGTCAGAACACAGGAGTAATAGATTGCAAGGAAAAAGAGCACTCACTATTGTTATAGTTCTGCGGCGAGTTGTGCTGCTGCTGATTGTGATTGTGTTTGCTCTGGTAGTTGTTCTGATGTCGATTTTGATTCTGGTAGAAACCAGGTTGGTTGCGCTGATTATGTCGCGCGTAACCGATGTTCGGCGGTCCCGTTGAGAAACCATTAGAACTGAAGGGCGACGGTGGCATACCGAATGAGGACGAGGTCAACGGGATGCCGCCAACCATGTCCATATCAAGTCCACCACGTCCCATCTTCCTGAGAAAATCGGCGGCGCCGAGTCTATCCTCACGGGCGGTACGATGGTATGGCGGCCCGCCCCTTGAGGAGTCATCGTTATCATTGCGTATCTGATTGATCGGCATGGGACCCTCGGTGCTGGTGGCTTTGCGGGGTACCCAACCGTCCCGACGTAGCTCAATGACGTCACGGAGCATGAAGCGGATGCGCAGGGGTAGATCGTTGCTCTCGGCCAGGAAGTTCATACGATCGAAGTATTGGCTCATGAGGCAACTGCCCTTATCCGAGTCAAGGATACGGCCGCAGGTCCGCATGATCTGGCAGAGGCACTCGATATCTTCAGCCATGTCCCCCCTGGATCCGCCTCGCTTCTTCTCCAGCAATAATTGCTGGATGCACCGATGTAAGATTGGCTCCGAGACGATTTCCAGTTTGCCCAACTCTCCGATGAACTTGATATTACCGAGCATCTTGCGCTTCGCCAATTGGCGGCGCTCCTCGTCCTCTGGACCGAGATCATCTTTGTTATCGAATGCCTCACTGGCACGTGAACGATTTTCAAATTCGACTCTGCACTTGCTGAGGAGCAGTAGTGTAAATGTGCTTTGACCCTTTTGGCCCTCGACAGTAGGTTTCTGCGGTTCAAAGTTTGGAGCTTCGTCGGACAGCCGCTTGCACAACTGTGCGTACATAGAACTGTACTTGGGCTCATCAAGTGCCTTTTCAAAGATCTATTAAAACCAGAAGAAACAGAACATTTTTTTTATCAACGCATCCTTCCTCTACCAGGCAATGGCGTATCCGCCTTATAATGGGGCAACGTGAACCCATTACTTACCAGTATAATGACACCTTTCAGAATCACATCGGAATTGAGCTCAACGTTGAGCAGGTCGTTGCTCAGCTTTGCGAACTTTTCCGGTGTGAGCTTGTTAAGAATACCCCGCACCTTTCTGAAGATGAGATCATTTCTGCTTTCTGGGGTGAGTGCATCGCGTCTAACAGTTGAAGGAGGGATCCAGCGTCGCTCAGTGGATAGGGAGCGAATATCGTCCCTGGAAGGCATCGAATCTCGTTAGTACTCTCCGGCAAAGTTCCTCGCGCGCTTTTATTTTTTCTTATATCGTTTCTCTTTAGCGCGTGCGCACACAACACACAAACTGAGAGGGAGAAGAAGCAAGGAGACTGTTCAAAGAGAACAGTGACAACCAAGAGAACAATTCAAGTATCTCTCTTTCTCTCTTTACTTTACTCTCTCTCCCCCTTGCCGTTTATTTTGTTTGCTTTTTGTTTTCGGCTGACCCTAACCTTCCTCCCGAGACACGAGAAGCACCCCCCGGTCCTGTGGGGTTGTCCGTTGTTGCGCGTGTTTTGGCCCCCTCAACGATAAATCACAGCACACAGATCTTCCTTTGTGGAAGCTGAAACAGAAAAAAAAACCGCACGGTCAAATTACACAGTCCCACAGAATGCCAATAAAACAAGGATAATTTTCAGATTAAAAAAAAACTTGAGAAACATTCAACCAGATGATATTCCTAGTATCATTTCTAAATTAAACTAGCAATAATTCAAGGGTTCCGTATAGGGACAAAAAAAATGTATCCTTTGACCCAAAGGAATTTATCCAATTCGAAGATTAAGACTGTGGGTACGCACAGGGACCTGTATAGGGATGCATTGAGATAAGAGTAGCATGTAGTAGGGATATTCTGTAAAGGTATATAGGGCATATGTGGGGCGCGGCTCATGGTCAGACGGTCAATGAACCGCGATCGTGCCACCTCGCTGGTTGTCGGATAATTCCGTACCCAGTGGAGGTCGTTCGACTCTGGCGAGGTTAGCTCGAGGAAAATCTTTAATGTACTTTTGCCAGGATCCCTTTGTCGCGCAGGTGTCAAGGTAACCTAGCCGACGAATGAATGCCAAGACAAAAATATATTATTATAGATCCAACTGAAAAAGATCTCAGTCGTAATTCAAGCTTTCGCAGCGTTCGATGAACGAGATACGCTAGGCAAGAAAAAACCAAACAAAAAAAGAAGCAAGCACGGCTCATCGCCCAGTATCCGAGAATTCACTGGCGACCGAACATGCACGAAAACGTACGAACATAGCCGAACGTGCACGATGCACGACGATTTTCCACGAGGAGCCGAGTGTAACCGAAGGAGCGCGAACCTTACCGAACCCGTGAGAGTGCACCGGAGCGCCGCAATTCATAATGGCCGCAGACCGTACTAAAGATTGGATCATTATCTCCAGAATCTTACACTGATTTCACGATTAAATGTAACTGGTTTTTCTTACTTACGAGCGTGTTGAAAGCCTGTTCAATTAATACAGCTATGATAAATAACAGTCGCAAATTATAATTCTTTGTGCGACGATCGATCCAAACCTCTGACAGCTAAATGAAAGATGGTCCCTTTTCGGTACGTTATATCAATGATAAGAACGAGATCAGAACAAATCCACCGAAATACTCATTCGTACGATAATGATTGCCATTATAAAGAATATCTCTCTCTCGTCGTTCGTGTGGAACAAAGAGATAGCGACGTAATGACGTAAACGCAAGGAGTACGTTCCTCTCCGCCATTACGCTCATCTGACACGTCACGATGCGCCATTATGACCAATCCTCGCTCCCGTACATTATCGCTTGTAGTAAACATAAGTACCTGGGGCAGGCCGATCAAATCCTGTATATTTTGCTTCCCAACGTCTTTTAACTCTCAGCACGATTCGACACTACGAACAAACTGGTAAATGCTTGACAGAGGCCAAAGAGAATCGATCGATACACGCCCCATTATCCTTAAACTAGGTATACCTCAGGAGCAGCTCTTTTTTGTTTACCTAATTAATATAAAATGCATACGATAAACTTCAATATTCCAAGACTCCCTGTACCAAGGACTATTGAGTCTTCGAGCACTCTAAAAGAGTCACGGGAAATCAAATTATTTCTCTAGTTGCCAGGAGCGTTTAAATTTTCTTTTAACCTTGCGATGATCAAATTCTTGGCTCTAACGTTCTCCCTGTTCCCTGTAGCGTCCACCCACAATAAAGTATACATAGTTGACTCTCCTCAACGCATTTAGGAGGAATTGGGCCATGGTAAATCCTGACCCCAATTTTCCCTGAGGTACTCAGTGTACGACAAAGGCATGCGATGGCAAGTAACAAAGAAGCATGGACGATACACAAACTTTAAAGGCCGTTTTCATTGAATGAGAAATATATGCTCTTTGGAGGCTACGTCTCCTTTATACGTCACGTGGCGTTACAATATATCCATATCACAAAAAAAAAAGGATTCACTAACCAAGTTGACTGCTCCTATCCTACTAATATTTATCAGCCCGACCGGTATGCCTGCCTACCTGCTTCCACCTCGCCTGCTGCCTGTCTACTGCCTTGCAGAGTTAGTAAATTCTTTTGAGCTACATATTCCATGGGATAGAATGCGCATCGTACTGTGCGCGCCCGCCTTAAGCACAAATGAGGTTTATACTGTGTGAGAGGGAACGACTAACCAAGGACACGTTTTGCTCCACGGCGAAGGACTCTTGCCTACCCTCCTCCGCGTCAGGAACGGACTTCTCAAGGCACGACTCTATGCTTAAAGAACAGTGCGCACAATAACGAGACTGTTCTTAAAGTCAGACAAGGATCATTGTAGATACTCGACCTTTAATAATAATAACAACAACAATAATAATTACTATAACCTTCTTTGACAGGGTTACGAAAAATATGTCCTAGGCTCTCGTACCTTACACGTATTGCAGATGTACACTGACAATGAGCTTGAGAAGGTGAACGGAGGTCTGAGCATTTTTGCGAGGAAACACACAAAAGAGGAAGTACACAACGATTATAAGTACGTTAAAGCAATAATAAAATTGGGTATATGTATATAGTCCGTTCACGAGTTCGATGTTTTTTTTTTGACAGATCGAAAGCAATGAGGTCTCTAGCAAGGAACACGTGTCATTGCATAAAATATTTTTTAACAAAGTCAATATGCACGGCTTTGAACTAAATATATTTTATTTTTAAATCTTAGTATATATTTATGTTATTTTATGGAAAACCACGTGTGATTTACTTAGGACTGCATTATTTGCAAATTGTGAAAAAACGGCATCGAAATCGTGAACAGACTATACTTGATTAACATTATAACGGTGATAGCGTTTAATAATACTGGGACTTTATGCGAGTTAGCACCATTAGACGGGTGGCGTGCAACGTAATCTTTTTCGACATTCGGGTAAAACATTAACACATTATGGATCAGCCGGTTTTACTGTTAGCTGTACCCGGGGGCCAGATATGACAACAATGAAAGCCCGAGAATTTTCGTGATTGGCCTCAAGCGAAGTAGAATGGAATGCACGAGAATTTTCGTGATCCGGCCGCAATGGTTTAATGATAGTTCAGATATCGCGTGCGCGAGTAAAAACACTCACCGAAAATAAAAATATTTAAATATGCAGCTCTTTTGCTACTGGGTTCTGGTATCGATCCTTTTTCACGCTGGGTTACTGAGAGTTTGTAAATAATTCCAAAGCGGTGGGGTTTGTAGCGTGTTGCGCGGTTGTTATTTTGAAGAAAAAAAATAATAAACGAGAGCTCCGCACTGCTCGGAGGCTCGCGATTAACTGATTTCGATTCTCAGAGTGGCAACTTTCGAGAATGACCGAAACGTGGCGTTAGTCATCGGGCACGTAAACATGCTCTGACTAATCGACCGGCCTATTAGCGTTAAGGTAATTTCTTTGAAATTTTGAAAAATGCGTCCATTCGTCGTATCAAAAATATTTCGTATATTGGCATTTAATCTTTTTCGTAACTCTACACTGATGGCAAATTCGAAATTCTGCGTAGAGCAGCAGCTTGCTCGTTTACTTTTGTAATTGCTGAAAAGCAAAACGGTAATCGTTCATCTTTGTAATAGACGGAATATATGAGATTATTTGGAACAGTATCTTTTGCGTCGTTTGCTTGTACCGGTTATTGCGTTATTACGTTTGCTATTGAAAATATACATATATTATCAATCGTTCAACATGGACGCTCAGCAATTAGTGCACAAACGACAAAGAAAGTACAATAATATAGATCAAATGCAATATTGAAAAAATACTGATGAAAATATTACAGAATTTACGTCACTGGTACTGGATGGTAGATAAATAAATGATAAGCTAATGAATAATCATTGTGAATCCGAGAAAAGAGCGCATGCAAATGAACGCCTGCATATACATATTGAACTGGCGTATGACCATGTCGGATCCTGTCAAAGAGTAACAATTATCGATGGCAGTAAAATTTTTAGGAAAAATTAGCTACAAGAAAAAAAAACCGTCGAGTACATCGTTGAGAAAATTATATAAAACTTATGAACAAAGGAATCGAGCTTTCCCAGTAACCCTATGTATGGTCCCTACGAGAGACAATTCTATAAGTTTTGTCTACGTCTCGTTGTCTGTAAAAAGCGCGTGGGAATTTTGTAACTACGTAAACCGTTTAAGAAATAATTGCATAAACGAACGATAAGTTTTGCCGGGATAAATGCATCGTGGATTGAGGAAAGAAGCGTAATGGAAAGATTGAAAGCGGGCTGGGGTCTGTCAAAACGGAGCATGAAACATGTCAGGGTAAGCTTCGCGTGGGCTCATGCAAGAAGCCATAACGATATACCGAATTCAGTCACAGAACTAAAACGTCAAACGATCGCAATCCTGATGGCCGTGAAAGATGAAAAGTGCTAATGAAATTAAAGGAAATTAGCAAGGAGCAAATTTTATAGCATCGCGTAAATTCCGTTGGGAGACTTGGATAATAAATCGAAGTAAAATTGGCCATCTAGGGAAGATGGAAGATGTTCCTACGATCCGACATGACGCACGGCACGACGTACGCCAACAATCGACAAGACTAGATTTTCGTCTATTTTCTTTGAGGGCCAGGCACGTTTTCATGATGAACAAAAAAAGGATCTACCTTCGCGGCCACCACGACTGTACCACTATTCACAAGCACGGGATATTTGTCCACGATTCTAAGCACTAAACGCAGGGATTATTCACAGAACTTTTACTTACGGCCGACGGTTGTTGTTTGGGAAAGCTTTCGCAATCTGTCGGTCGTTCTCGGGGTCTTCCGCACCGTGACCCTTGTCAAGTAACCTCCTTAATACTTGATCGACTCGATAAATCAATCTGAAAAACGTAGAAAATTATTTGGATATTTCAGAAATATTATTTATTACATTATTTCATGAATATTCTGTCTTAGGACTTTTATGTTGCGAAAAAAAATGATAATTTAAGTAGATAGCTTGAGCTCGGTGGTGTCGTTAAGTCCGCCGTTCTTCTAGACACATCCACATGATTTAGCAGAAAATGAATCTCTTTCACAGAGAGTTTAAAGGTCTTGGAATCTTATATAAAGAATCTATAGGAGTTTGCATGAATTTTTTTTCACATATTTTCACGAGAATATCACTTCCAGCTATAATGTGTCTGGATTCTTCATTTAGATATGCTATTGACCCCGGTCGTGTGATCAACTTCAGTAACCTATAAACACGGAAGATAAAACTTTTTTTTACAATAAAAACCTTGAGAATAATGTTTTATGTACGGATAATAAATACCCCAATGGTCTCAAAATATTTTGCAAGATAATTCTTTCTTTAATTGTTAATTGCTCATCTATAAACTGTCAAAATAATGTTGAAGTCCTGCAGTCGGTAATGTAGCTCTCTGTTGATGCACACGTCCGTAGGAACAATGGCACTATTGTCACGTAGACGTGACGGCAGACAACGTCGGGGCAACTGTCACTTTTCCAAGTTTCGGTACCCGTGAAAAGCGATCGTCCACTTTTTTTTAAATGCTGCACGAAACTATTACCGCACGATCCTAAACACTTGGAAATTGCTGGACCTAAGAATTCAGGTGCGTCAGCTGATATTAAAAATCATTCTTGACGTATAATTATTTATTCGCTTGACGGTTCCTTTGAATTTTTTGATACTGCAATTACTCATTGGACAGCTTAGCACAATTGGCTTATAATTATTACAAGGGTCATTTAAAAACTGAAAATTGTTTCTTTAACAATAATTATAATTAATGGATGATAAACTGGTGATTCCCTTTATATTTCTATTATTTTATATTCTACTTTGCTGAATCCATTTGTCTTTGTTAAGTAACTCTTTCCACAGGTAGCTTTGTTATATTTTTGGATATCAAAACAGTTTTAAAATAGTTGATATCTTTTATTTGTAACAATAACATTATTTCTGCTTGGTTCACCTTGCCTTCCTTTGTATTCTATTGATTATTATCAATGCCGTAAGAAATAAGATTCATTATGCACTTTTTTTAAAATTAATATTCTATGGTTTTTTGTATTAAAGGGAAAAAATTGACCATTTTTTTTTTATTCTATATTATGTACTTTCCTGTTGGTCCAAATAAAAAATTAAAAGGCACTGTTCTTGCAATTTATAATTATTCCTTCATGTGTAGATATTATCTTAATTCTTTAAAAGAGTGAGCAAATATTTATAAATAATATTTGGTAAACAGCTCCCTGATTTCATTGGCAGCTGTTTGATATTAAGATATGTCTATAAATTTAAAGGGCATTTAGGTCACTTCACTTACATGACTATAAACTGTTTATTCTTATTCAGATTATGTTGAAATGACTTCTTTTATTATTTAAAGTATAATCATTTTCTGTAAATGACTAATAATGATTCTTACTATTACTATATATTGGATGATACTTTGGATTACTTAAATTCTATTGATATTTACTTTATTTATTTAAATTGTTACATTTAAAGGATGGCGCATGGTTCTCAAGGCTATGGCTCCACAGATCAACGGTCAGATGTACCTGATGTTGGATTTAGTCCCACTGAGCTTTATAGCCTTAGTGAAAACATCACTACGAACATTTACACCATAAATACAAGCTGGCGTACATTAGAACGAGCCCATAAGAACATTGGTACAGCCAAGGATAGTCAAGATCTTCGTGACAAGGTGTAAGTCTCAAGTTCCACAGATACATCTAACTGAATGAAATTCATATTCTTCACTATTCCATTTCTCATTGTTCAATATCAATTATATGTTCTTTCATTGTCTGTCTATTTCACAGACATATAACGCAACTTAGTACAAATCAAGTGGTAACGCAAACAAGTAAGGACATCGCAAGACTCACTGTGTTGATGAGGAAAGGGGATAAGCAGCAGAAGCTCCAGATCGAAAAACTCACAACAGACTTCAAGGATGCGGTTCATAGATACTCAAATATGCAAATGGTACAATACAAGAAAATACACATACCAAACTTTGCCATGATTCCTTACACAATAATTTAAATAAATTCTTCTATAATTCTTTACTTCCAGAGTATTGCGGAGAAGATGAAAAGGCACATTCTCTCTGCAGAGAATCCCTCAGAGAGTCTGATAGAAGGTGATGAGGGCGAGCGCCAGAAACTTCTTCAAGCTCAAGAGGATGATGAACGTCATGCCGTACAGAGGGACTTGGAGTTCCAGCAAGGCCTCATTGTAGAACGAGAGGACCGTATCAGCAGAATCGAAGGAGATATCCTGGACGTGAATCAGATAATGCGAGAATTGGGCGCCCTGGTTCACCAGCAAGGAGACACCATTAGTAAGTTGCATTCTTTTTCAAACTATTCAACCTGTTGAAACTATTGCTGAAATTTTCTTTTTGGTACCTCCTTGTAGACACTATCGAGAACAGCATAGAAAACGTGTACGGGAACGTGGAGATGGGTGCCCAGGAGCTGGTTAAGGCAAGCAACTACCAAAGTAAATTTCGTCGGAAAGTCTGCATCTTGTTGTTACTCGGTGTGGTCGCGTTGATCATCATCATCGTAATTCTAGTCATTAAATTAAGTTAGCGCATCGAAGCACTGTAGGCAACGTAGAATGAGTTTAAATCGTGGAAAGCTGATCTCAATCCAAACTGAAAATCAGAATGCTAATCTCGTCTAATTGCTTTTTCTATTTTATTCATACAAGTCCCAATCCATAAGGATTGAAACTCTGAGAACATTGATGGCATCCGGTATTATTATTTATCCTTCAGGCTTTTATCAATACTCCCGGCACTCCCTTGTTGCAAGATAGAGGGAGAGGACATTGCACGTATCCCATTGTTACAGGGTCTAATCATTGACAAAGGCGAAGCCCGCTATTCGTTAGAAATGTCTTTCAATTTTTGTGCCAGGTTCTCTATGATCATTCGCGATTTTTCTGCCGTTCTTCTTGTCGTCTACCACTTCCTTCAGAAACTTCTTAAAAGTCTTATAATTGCGCAATCACTCGTTGCAATTACTTATAATCACCAATGACCAGTGTTTCCATAGCGGCGTTAATTACTCGTATGGGATTTCGTGAACGAGAATGAAGATTTCATAAGGATTGAGATAGTTCTGCCTCGTTACGGCCCAAGACAGTGATTTTATATACAGGGTGTCTAAAAAAGAAAAAAAAAATCGTCCACACCAATTACTCGCGTTCCCTTTTACACACTTGCGGAACCCCCCATAGAGAATGCGCATAACAATAACTCATATAGATCTTAAATATCCAATCAGTTTACAGTAAAATTAAAAAGAAACGAACAGACATAAGATTTTGCTCGTACAGCTATAATCCTAATACTCTCTTTTCGAAAATCTTTTAAAGCCATGAATAAGCGTGCTACTGAGGTATGTCTTTTTTATTTTGGACACCCTGCGCCTGTATAGGACTTACCTCGTAATTGGAATAACCTTATAAGGGTGAATGTGATACTACAATACATATATTCATCACATGAAGAAGATCATTCTGATTATGAGGAAAAGTCTGTATGCGTTAACTATTAGGCATTCCAAAACCGGAGAAGTCCATCAGATACATTATCATTATTGCTACTATTACTCAATATTGTATATATTAATAATTATTATCGTTCGAAATAAATAATATTATAACATTGAACGTCCTTGGAGAAGAACTAATCTACGAATCAGAGAAAAGGATTAAATGAAAATATATTACCGTGACGTCGTATGTGTTATTATTATCGCTGTAGTTTTCGAAACAAGATGGAATATCAAATTTCATGGCTACGTTTTACGTGAAACTTTAATGGTGTATCCATAAGAGGGATTAATTGACAATGGCAACGTGTTGACAGCCTAAAAAAATTTTTTAAATATATATAAATAATCTATATAGCTCACCGAATATACACTCATCCTCCAACAGAATGTTTTTATCTATAGTAAAGTTGGTCCCATCTCACAACAGTGGAAACTGTAGTATACACATAGGTTTGTTATCTCTTGATGCAATCACGATATGAACAACACAGTGCGGTTAGCAAAGTGTCGAGTGATAATGCGAAGAGGAGGAGCGGAAGTGGGACGAGCACTGAGCTCCAATCGAAAGTACTTGGGCCACCTTAGCCAGGGAAATAAATAACTTTCGTGAGAATGCTCGTGGTGTACTCTTAATTCGAGACGATAATGAAGATTAATAGGGAAAAACAGGTCTCAGGCTTTGAGTTTGCTTTGTTGTTGCTGTGGCCTGCGTGCTTTTATCCTCGCTTGTAAGGTTAGCAGGAGACCAGCCAGGACGTCGTGGTTGGGTAGCTTCTTCGCGAAGAGTAAACGCTTTACGGAATCGTCGTAGGTCAGGAGTGCTACCATATTCTGGAGTAGGAAACCTTGGCAGTACTCCAGGAGTTGGGCTGCGTTGTAGACCTGAACGAGGATCGACAGTCTCAGGGTCTATTCATGTGACGAAGAAGAGATCCTGGAAGTTTTGACTTACCTTGGCATGGATGTACATCGAGACAATATTGTCCAGGTCCACCATGGACGAGCATTGAGCTTCACAGAACCTAAGGAGGCCGTCAAGTTGAAAGAAGTTTGCTGCTGCCATTAACTCCAGGACGTCGCTTTGGTTTACCTCCAGAGTGGCGCAGCCTCCGTGGTACAGAAACTCCATGACCATCTGAATAATTTTTATTTATTGTTTTCAAGTGCGTGCCTCTTATTGGATCCGTTGAGTCTTACCTGGAAGATGTGATAGCGGATATCGTTTATCTGAACTATCGGTGGGTTTCCTTCGCACAGTTTGGAGCTGAGCATGTTCCTGAACCTTGGGGATGATGTGACCAGAACTATTTTATGCCCGTAGAAGACTCGGCCTTCCACGCGGAACTGCACGTCGCTCAGTTCTGAATTGTTTACGAATTTTGGATCTATCCTGGAACCGCTTGACAGCGTCATGTCCCGGATGGGCTTTATCGGCTCCCAGCCGTAACACGTGCAGAAGATATCAGCTAAAAGGAGAGTCGTACCCTCTTTCTATAATGTAAAGTATCAGGATAGAATTGCTGTTGTTGTTTCATGATAGAGAAGATGACATGTTTTTCATAATACCTTGCTGTAACGGAAGATGTTGAAGAGAAGCGGTAGACATTCCTGTACGAATTGCGTTGAGTATTCATCAGGGCAGACCTGGAGGAAGTCTTGCAGTAGTTGGTCTATGATGGAATCCATTCGCATCTCGTGGGCTGTCGATAGACTGTGCATCCAACAGTGTAACGTCCAGCCTACTCTCAGGCTACGCAACTCCATAGTTATATCTACAAAAAGAAATTGCATTAGAAAAACTCTAATTGGATAAACATGCAATGTGTAATTTAGTGAAGTTCAGCAGGAAGTCCAAAAATTTACCCAGGTGATTACTCTCGGCACTGTGGTACATTGCTTCTTGAAGGGCCTTGCTCTGAGCTTTACTAAAAACTGGTTCCTTTCCTTCTCTTCTATTACCCCTTCCTTCGGCTGTCAGTTGTTGTCCTGTAGAGTTACCTTCTGCGAGGATTTCCTCCAGTGATAGGATTTCCTTTTCACCACGCTTGGCAGAGAAGTTCAGAGGATGCGATAGGAGTTGATGGAGACAGCCACGTTGTCCGTGGGCAGTGGCTACGGAGATGGCGCTAAAACATTGGGCTGTATTTATCACCTAGGTCATTCAAGTCTCTCGAAGAAGAGGAATTACGTTCTTGTTACCTGTAGCAGCCACGCTGTGCGGAACCGGAGTAGCAGAATGTGTCCTTCATTAGTGTAGAAAGAAAAGGTTGAGCACCGTGTGCCAGAAGAAGGGCGACCATCTCGTTGCTTCCGGATGCTGTAGCAACTTGTAGCGGTGTCACGGTGCATTTGTCTTCGCTGAGCTTGGCACCACCTTCGACGGCTGCACCACGTTCCAGGAGCATCCTGGCGATGTTACAGTATCCCAGAAGAGCCGTGTAAGTCAAGGCCGTCCAATGTTGAGTTTCAGCATTGAAACCGTTCTGGCCGAAGCAAATGTTATTGCTGCTACCATTTGAAGAGTTCAGGGAATTTGAATTTCCTGTATTCTTCGTGGGTGTTCCTAGCAAACCAAAAAGAATCACTAAAATACGTATTTCTCAGAATTTTCTAAAAGTTGTTCTATCCTGCATATCAGTTTTATTGAGTTTACCAGCTGGCTGATTAGTTGGACTCTTTGGATTGCCTCCATGGAATGGAGCCCTTGAAGGTGTTCCTGAAGATTGACTACTAGGTGGAGCAGGACTCTCCACATTTAAGTCAGCTCCAGCATCTAGCAAAGCCACTACAGCGACCTCATCGCCATTTATGCAAGCTAACATTAACGCTGTGAATCCGCTGTCATTGACAGTATTGATTTTGGAAGATGGGAGAAGACTCATCGCCTGGGATATTAATTCAGGACGTCCACTGGTGAGCATCTTGAAGGCCATCTCCTGGCTCAGTCGACTAACGTACTCGGAATCCTCTGTACGTTTTGAACACAGCGTCACTTCCTCAGAACTATTAAAAATTAAATAGATCTCGTTAGGACAGTTCTGGACATACGACTGGACTCTAATATCTCTGCAGGAAGTTCACTTTACCATATGTGTCTAACAGGACAGTCTACTCCTGGCAGAAGTAATCGTGCGGCCTGAGCAATGTCATCATTATCAACCAAGTTTCCATGACGATGCTCTGTATGTGCTGTCGCCACTCTAAGCCATTCAACCAATGGTGGCAGTACTACATAAGCCCTTTCGTATGCCAGTTCTTGAATTCCTGAACCTCGTTCACCATGCTCCAACTAGAAGTATAGATATGGCAGTAGATTTTATACTAATAATAATTGAGAGCTGAATTAAGTATTCGCATACCTGAGAACACCTCATGTAATAAAATAAAGCAGTCAAGGCTTTGGTGGTTAAAGGTACCGGACATCTTCCTGACTGGGCAACTTTGGATATCAACTCTAGTAATTCAGCCATCGAACCCACACAGGTAGTTAGCAAGGATGGTTCAAGGGTGTTACCAACATCTCTACCACTCCTTGAAGAAGATGTGGAGCTCAGGGAGCTAACACTGGCCCACCTAGGCATAGCCAAAGCACCTGATGGAGAATTTTATTATTAAAATTTTGCTTATTGGAATCTGATTTACATAAACAACTATAAAACAATAAATACCAGAAGCTATTCTACCAGCGTTCAAGTGAGCATATGGCTGAAGCAAACCCCAGAGGTCGCCATTATTAGCAATGGCGTGTTCTAGCATAGTTGCAGTCAAAGTAGTATGTTGTTCAGTTGGTAAACACTGCAAGAGTATTTCCTCCAATAAGTTTTCTATCCCAGCAGCTAAGTATATAGCAGCATACTCGTGCACCATCTTCCCTAGTTTAACATCCGACATCCAACGCAGGAAACGACCAACCGGAAGTTGAAGACCAGCCCGTGATGCCTTCGATTGCTTCAGTTGATCTCCTGAGACAGCAAACATGGCAGCTGCTCTGAGACAGGCCTAGGGAAATAGAAGATAATAGAAAATATTATTATCTCAGCCATAAACAGTAACTTGAATCATCTTCATCGGGTACTTGATTTTCCTGTTACCTTGGTACAAGAATCTGCTAGGGCTGGACACAATACAATTTTAAAGGCACTGTAAACTTCGTGTTTGCTACATAGACCCAGTGGTTTGGCCAATCTCTGAGTTTCTCGACCAATCCTAACCAGAGCACGTTGCAGGAGATAAGAGAGCCTGGGTATCGTCTCCATGGAGACTTGTTCCATGTGTTCACGAGTTCTGCCATTTTGGAGAACGCGGAGAACGTCGTGATGCGTCCAGGGAAGCTGCTGAAGTTCCACGAGTCTATTGTGTGAATCGACCCACACGAATTCATCGGCACTGGTTACATTGGTGTTGATGGTTTCCAGACTGGAGTGTCTCATGAGTCTTCGTACAGCTGGTTCTGAGCTCTCGGAGCCGCTCAAAGACGAATACGTGGACGTCGACGTGTGGGAACGCATCGTCAACTGCTGGATGGCCAGTTTTATATCCTCCAGACCAGAACCAGACCAGGGTACTTGCAACTATAATATTAAAAATTTAATAAGAGGTCACGGTTGAGCATGAAAACAGGAAGTACGAGTGTCATGGTTCAATTATCGATCATCTAAGAACCTACTGACCTTTGCCGGAGTAGCACGATTCCGATTTCTACTCTGACCAGACCTACCCCGGCCATTTCTTTGTGTTACCGATGCCGAGAGTCTATCATCCTCAGGAACGGAATTTAAATGCTGGGGACTATGTGTCCTGTGGTGTCTATGAGGTGGTGAACTACTGCTTGTATGTCCACCGGTGTCAGACATGCTGGCATGTCCTGAGGATCGGTTCTCATCTGAAGAACTATTCCCCGTGCACTCTGGTCTCCTCTACAAAAATGACACTGATAAGCTATCAGCGTTCCCTAGTTGAGACAAGAATTAGCATCATGTTGTGTACCTGAAGAACTCTTAACTCGTGGAGACTGAGATGATGATGCTGGGGATGATGAGGATAATGTGGCGTCGGCGTCGGTGCGACGGTATCAGTATCCCTTTCTGCTACCATGTGCACCATGTTGTGTACACCGGCTTTACCCTGATTATCCTGGGAGTCCTTAGCGTAAGGGGGACAATAGAGTTCACGTCCTGCATTGCCTCCTGGCCTAAAGAATAAACAGACCAGGATAAGTCTCTTGTTATTTTTAATACTTATTAGCATCGCAATTAATTATCTATCAATACTATACAGATTATAAAATATGGTTTAATCATTTTATTTTGATTCAACGCTTGTATCAGCCTTCATTAATCTCCACTTATTTCCTTGCCCTCCGGACGCTGAATATTTACCCACGAAGACGCCATTGCTGTACAAAACTCCAATCAGCCTTGAATCCTGTAGTGTCTCCTGGCAAGGACCAATAGTCTTCTATTTGACTATCGTCCTCTTCAATTCTCAAAACGTCCTCTCTGCTTGGACTAACATTGAGAACAATCTCATGCATGACAGTAGAGTCCTCGATGGGTACCTGAGGATGCTCCACGTCGCCTGACTCGTTCCCATCCATATCAGGATCATATCTATCCTCAGATAGTACTTCTACAGTTACAGAATCTTGACAAGCAACAGAGATCTTCTTGTTCCTCTGACTGGAATCTCCAAAGTATATCACAGTCTTATGATTGACATCGTTATCTTGCTTCCTCTCCTCCCAGGAGGAAAACGGCGACCTGGGTGTTGGCTTAGTCACCAAATCACACCGTGAACTCTTATCTTCCAGAGTCACCGAATTCTCGTATCCGTCATCCGACCACCTTTTCGCACATCCATTTTTATCATCAAACGGATGTGCCTTCCTCAATATGAAATTCCCAGTGTCCGCCTTACTCTGGCTGATGCTATTCATCCTGACGTCCTGTAGCTCCTTGCAAAGAATGCACTTACAGTTCTCGTCGCAACCGATCCCACGTAGCACAGTTGTCATGACAAAATTCTCTTCATCTTTGATAACAGTCTCTGAATGAGTGCCAGATTTTTCTACACCAAATGCACAGATCACTGTATTTATATATTATGCAGCATTGAATATATTTTAATATTCAATCACTTATCATTTAAATAATTATCATCCAGCCAAGGCTAGAGAACTTTTTCGACAGTCCGTGCGTGATGAACGGACGCAATCAAATGACGAGAGGAACTTTTGAATACCCAAGTGTTTACCGTTCCTGGGGCTACTTCCGGTGCCCATCCTACTTCCTACGATTGTGCTCCGGAATATCACCCCTGCCAGACTGCGTGACGAGTCGACAATTCCCCTGACAGCCACTTTCTTTTCGCGCCGATCGTTCGTGGCAATGCACTCTTTTTTATCCTTTAAGTATAAGATGCAACTGTGAACTGCACACAGCAGTGTTCATTCATGTTCAACCAGTGTTCATGATAAGTTAAAATTTTGTAGCTTTCAATAGACTCTAAGGTCTTTTCACCTCTCTAAGATATAAACACATTTAACGACTAGAATCTCCATGTACGGTTTTTACAACCTACATATTTTTCACCGGAAGTCCTCAAGTGCTTCCCTATTGCCATTCCGTTATCTTCAAAGATTACTTTACAAGGGTTGCTCGGTACACCTCGCTTATATGGGTATCCAAGAATATATCTCAGATTCTTATTATCTTCTGTTTTACGCCTGAGGAAACGTCGAATTATACGTCACTTCCTGGGACCTATGAGGTGGAGTTCAGATGCGCATTGTCCGTGTTCACTAACCGCGACCCCGTCGTCTCTGACAAAATTAATCCAAGGACATCCTTGAGAATAATATTTCCTACGTGAATCCACAGTCTAGATGATTCTTTGAAGTTTTTCAGAATGATCCAGAGTCACAGAACGGAAACGTTAGACGCACCATATCCAGTGTACATTTTCCTTGACATAAGGATGACGAGCAAGAAGATTATTCTTAACTGACGGCACCGTAACTAATGAAGATGAACGAAGAATATAAATAAGAGGAATAAAAAAAAAACGAGAATCTTATCAGTCTCCGATTGATCAAAGGGCTCGTCCCTGACCTAGAGAGCAGCTCGAGTAAAAGGCAAAGTAAAAGGAAGGAAGGAAATAGCAAGAGACAGCCAACGCATTAACCCGAATGAGAACCTATCCCACGGGTATTATTATCAGGATCGTTCCCATATATATTGCCTTATTGTTACACCTTGCTTTCGGATAACTAATTAAAGCACGGCTCTCTTTTTCGCACGGTTTACCTCGTTAGAGACATAGGTACCTATTATTATTTCTTTCCTTCTTTTCTTGTAAACCGTACCATGATTTCCAGCCGTATAAGGGTCAGACAACTAAGAATCGTACATCAGCCACGTAAGTCCTTTCTTGGCTCATCTTATTTCTCATTATTCCAAAATGTAGTCCGCGTATTGCTGAACTCACCGACGTGGTTTTGGTCGCAAAATCTCATGACCAGAGTCGGATATGCAAACACTAAGACTCAAAGGGCCGCCATAGTGTTCAGGGAGTGGCACCCCTTGCGCAGGTTGCTGCTGAGGACTGGATAGACCGCCGGAACCGGTAGTGACGCCGCTATCGGAACCGGAAGCCAGGAACAGAGCTTGCTGCCCACAATCCTCCATTATCGCTCGTTCAGATCTGTCGCGTTTCTTGGGACGTTCAGTTCTGAGGAAAACATAAAATGACAGTGTTGTTTAACGAACTCTCACACAGTTAAGTATATGACATAGTGTAACACGTGTACGCACTTGACACTTGAGATTTATGATATTCATTTGAAACATTGTCAGACCTTTTTTTTTTAAGTACAGTAATCTGTATTGCGATGTTCTTGATTTTTTATATTCTTCAATTACATCTCCACTTTCGTACCGCTGAGAGTGACGATATGCAATAAAAAAGATGGAGCAAATGACTGAGTGAGCGATTCCATCGGCGCAGCCCACGGCTTCCCAAGTGGAATCTCGAAAGAAAGTCTCTCGCACTTTCTCCCGTGCGAAGGTCATTAACGTGATAATTAGCATTGGATAATTAGAGAGATAAAGAGCGAGAGAGAGATAGCGATATAGAAAAACCAGAATACAAATAATTGGTGTTTATAGAAAATTCTCCCTAGTTTATCTAAGAACACGAGTTCACTGAGGCGTCTTTACACATGTATAATATTATTAAAATACTAAATCACTTTCGCATATTCTTGTATAGATATTTAAAAGTGCTACTCAGTTAAAGTATAAAACTATTGGCTTTTAAATCTAAGGCATTCTTAGGCACGACCTTATGGAAACACACGGGAGTGTCTTATGAAGTGGATAACCCTGTACTCCATCCGTGCCCAAAACTGTACATCCTACTGTACACCAAAATATGTATACTTATATAGGCGTACCGACGCACAATATATTTATACTCTTTGAGCTCCTTGTCCAGGAGCTCAGCTGAATTCGGGGAACGTTCAAGGCGGCGATTTTACCCTCAGAACATTTGCTTGATGGCCGTTTATTATCGCTCGTTTTCGTGTCTACCCTGCGTGCCGATCTTGAAGCTGCAGCTGCATGTACGCCGTGCACTTGTTTGTCCTCCTCCTTCGTTTTATTCTTGTACTTTTTGTCACCTTCAATACTAGCATAAGATAAGGCCATCGAGTTCACTCCAGGGCACCCTCTTGATCCTTAGAAATGCATTTTATGATTTTTTAGATTCGTTGATTGATTACACAGGTAAGCAAATAGGATGATTAATTAATATTATTGTTATAAAAAATAGACAAGACTTACTGTCTCTGTCGTGAAAAGTGAAGTGGATGATGGACTGAGTGAAGAAAAAAATATTTTTAAAAAATAGTGGAACGGTCATCGTTTAAACATCGATGAGCCTCGTAGCAAATGGCTGGTAACTTTAAATCGTCTTGGAATAAATGATTACTGTCTTCAAATCGTATACGCAGACTTAAGACCTATATGCAATTCACGCGAATATCAGTAGCAGTACAGAGTTATAGCCTTTGACAATTTCACTGTAAAGATTTGGAACTTTGCAATTCCACTGTTGCTATTAACGTGACTATCGCTCTTTTAAAATCGGTGTTGTAACGTAACGCAAATTTTTCCTTCTTTTTCTTCGAAGTCATCGTAACGATAGTCGCCGTTAACAAACCCAAGAAAATTGGGCCAGTCATGAAAAAGATGATTGGAGAGCGGAATAGAATGGAATGGGACTAGTTCTCTCCGTGGAGGCCATGTAGATACCTTTAGGAAGTCTCTGTGCTGCTGTGGTACAGCCAGGGACGGCACGTGCACCGAGCATGACAATATTTTCACAGTAGAGAAGCCCATATGAATGAGACGTCCTATAAGAATATATTAAGATAATTAAAAAAAATTTTCATCACACTAATGGTGCTTGTATCAGTCAACAGACTTATGGTCTACATAATCTCTGATTATTCCTCTGTTGTGACACTCCATTAAAGTTTATCCAGATAACTTGAGTCCCTTGTAAATGCATATGGTATAATTCTTTTTGTGATGCAATGTTAAAATTATCATGTCGATAAAGACCACCAGGGACAAAGCCCAGTGGCATATATATCTCCAGGTCCATCCCTGGCAAGAGTATGGCATGGTCTGGCATAGCGTGGAACGGCCGTCCGCCCCGCGGCCATTGCATTCCAAGGGCTGCCCAAACCGAATCTCCATCTTATATACACCTGAGCTTCTCTCAGTCACTCTCCCACATATCCATACCACCTGGACGTAACTGGCTGTGTACACACTGAGGCTTCTCAATACACTGATCCGTTGCGTTACCGTCTCTGACAATGAGCAAATTAAGAGACAACTAAAAAAAAAGAAAATTTACATCAGAGACCAGCGACACGATATGCATATTGGTAATAAAGTTTACGTGAAAAAGAAAGGTTTCCCTTCTGTGAAGATGCTCAATTCTTGTTTTTTATAGTTCAACGGATTATGCTGCTTTCAGCAGCCGTCAGGAGCGCCCTAGTGGTACGGACTGTACATAAATGGTAGAGAAGTGTCGCCCAGTTTTCAACAGTTGGTCTACCAGGTGGTTTTTTAGTTTAATTTTGAAGTTGAAACCAACAACTGGTAATTAGACAATTTCAGTTGGACTATAATTATTAGTTGTGTATTTTATAGTTGTTAATCTGATGGATGATTCTTGAATTTTCTTGGCTCTCTCTCGCTCTCTCTCTCTCTCGCTCTCTCTCTCTCTTCTCTTCTGTATGTTGTGATCCTGTCCGATGGTACAGCCGTGTCTTACAGCCTGTTTCTCCCGGAGCAATTGACCAGCTTCTCGCAAGGTCTATACTCGCGCAAATCCCTTAGGTAAACATGTGGTACCTTGTTTTCATGGTTTTAAACGGTACAACATCAGAGAGCGGGATATCTGTATGCTGGTGAATAAACTGTTATTCAATTATTTATCTTCTCTATCTGGACCAATAGGTTGCGGTGTCATGTACCGTTTCTCTGTGACGAATTTTCATTAGGATCCATGTGCGCACGCATACGTTAACAGCGATTAGAAATTTATTCGTAGCTGCACAGACTCGTTTTAACCGTTCGAACGGTGCGTTGCTTGTCTTTTTAATTACTCCTTACGGGAGGATGGCAATAAGGTCATCGGGAGATAAAATAATCAGGAAGATCCTTTCCAAAATGAGGCATACAACGACGAAATAAGGAAAGTATTACGAGTCAGAATTTAGGGCTTATTTTTAAATGCAAAAGCTTTGAGAATATGTTTAAGTAGGAGTGAAAAACTTTTGAGCCTTCTGTTGTATCTCTGGGATCACGACCGGTTTTCTCTTACCATTGCTCTGTCAACGTGCCGGAGGAAGTAGTAGTAGCCAGTAACTGCGCAGGATGTCCCAGGAAATTGGTAAATCGGAACGCATGGCGATCGATATTGGCCAATTTTATAAGACATCTCAGGAGAAGTATCCGTGGAAAGGTGATGCTAGTTGCACTACTATAGAGATGCACTTGGTTGCACTTTCGCGATCATTCGCGGATCTAAAACTAGATGATAAATTAATTAACTTATGACAATCTAACGTTACGAGAGATAAGCTATGATAGATGTGGATTTTATGTTCGTCAGGATGCGATCGGATCAGATGTAAGATCCGTATGCGGAGCGATACTCGCTATCAATCGGTATGCGCATCCTACGCCGATCTTCGAGTAGCCGCATTTCGGCGGCTTGTCAATTACTGGCAAGAGAGGGCCTTTGTGTCCAGCATCTTTCTTGCAGGTCCAGACTCCGGAGTTACGGCCAGGGCTGCCCGGGGAGCCGATTTTCAGAAACAGAATGTGCTGCCATCTTTCTCCTCTATCCAAAACCTGCGCGATCTCTTGGTACTTTCACCGTGGCCATTCATTTTTATTATTACAAAGTTTGGAATAGTTGTATGTAAACAATTACATTGATGCGATCGTTATGGATAGAAGCAATTGACATTTTGAAAATAAGAGGAACTTATGAAATCACTGTCAAATTGAGTCATGTGATTGATAGTTGCCATTGACCCGAAGTGAACCTTAAATCCTAACCTAGAATGCACGTATTTTCCCTCGCTCATTCCATTTTCAACTGACTTTCCCGGCTGTTTAAATGTAACGAAAGACTGAAAATCTAACCTTAATCGGACTGAATCAATCGGCGAGAGTATAACAGGGGTATATCGCAAGCGAGCGACAGAAATCGCGGAGTGGAAGCGCGTGCGCGTCCTTAAAATCTCGCAGAATTCGTTTAGTCGGCGTCGTCACCAGTTTTGGCCGAGTCCAAAGAGGCATCACGAACCTGATTAAACATCGAGCGGGTATCCTCCGTTACCCGTTCCAAATAAAAATAAAGAGCGTATCAATAGTAGTGATAATCGCTCATTCCGTGGCCACTAAGTGAAATAAAATAAAGTGCAAGAATAAGGAGCATGTGTGTCCGAGCGTGCGGGGATCATACGGTAGAAACGTCTGTCAAAGTTCCTGCGGGAGATCCTCTATACGGAATAAGGTTCTTGTGATGTACAACGTGTATAATGGTGATGCGTCCTGGATTGTTTAAATCAAGGAGGAAGGCACCTTCGATGACATTTGTCATAATATCGTGATGGGAGTGCCTGCTCGCGGTGCCCTAGGGGCTGTCGTCGCCATTATCGCTTTTGGTGTCTATACGAACAGTCTTGGATGCGGTTTCGTATTCGACGATATCTCCGCAATCAAGGACAATCGTGACCTAAGGCCACATACGCCTCTCAAGAATGTCTTCTACAACGACTTCTGGGGCACCCCTATGCACAAGGTGGGACTTTTATCCTGGGATAAGGATCGATCATTTTGTGGCTGATACCACATACTGCTTTGGGCCATCTTGTTCCAGTGGCGAAGGACGTTTATTGATCCGCTCTTGGGTTTCCACGTTCCTCAACGCTAATAGCGGCTCTTTTCCGTTGCGTTTCCTACTTTGACCAATGGCATTTTATACACAAACTCTCTTTCGTATTATCTTGGATCTTTCTTTTACTAGGGTCCTATGATATACATATTACCCTTTCTCTCTCTTCTTCTTCTCTTTTCAGAATGTACCTGATTATCTTTCGTTGTTGTATACTTGTTTTACATGGCTATGATTTTTAATAAATATTGATTTTGATTTGACTTATCTTTTTTTCTTTATAATCTCCTTTCTTGTTGTGCTGTACTAATGTATACTGATTGTTTGTTTCTTAATGTATGATATAAGATAGCTTTTGCACTGCCTAAACACCTTGAAGCCTAGGCATCATTGATGATTTTCCTTCTTTTTTTTTTGGAGTAGAACAGACATTTATATCAGTTGATTATTTTTGTTTGTGCATAAACTACATATAGTATAATGAAATAAGATATTGGATTCATTCCAATGAAATGGTTCTGAAGGGTACTTATGCCGAGTGAAAGAGTTTAATTGTTGTTTCTTACACAGGAGCAATCGCACAAATCGTATAGACCCCTGTGTGTATTGACATTTCGATGGAATTACCTGATTCATCAGCTGGACCCAATGGGCTATCACTTACTGAATGTAATCCTTCATGTTGGAGTGTGCCTGCTTTACTTCCGGTATTTAAAATAGCATATATGTTCTAAAATAATTATTGAAAGGAGAATGGCATGACGTTCTCTAAATTTCCACTAAATTCTTATTCATTTTATTTGCTTTGTTATTTCAGGATGTGTCTGATGTTTCTGCCAGAAACAGCAAGCTTCGTCTCTGCATTATTATTTGCAGTGCATCCAATTCATACAGAAGCTGTAAGTCTGTTACTAAATAATAATGAAGTTCTCAGTATAAAAAATGATATTCTCTAGGTCACCGGAGTCGTAGGAAGGGCAGAAACCTTATCATCCCTATTTTACTTGGCAGCTCTTATTACATACACCAAGTGTTGCAGAAGTAAAAGATCGACAGGTATTTTTTAAATTACCAATACTGGAAGATGTATCAAACTCCATGTCAGTGCTTTACAAAAGATATTCTGTACTTATAGGGTGGCGGTCGTTACTATTATCCATGTTATTTGTGCTTACTGCTATGTTATGTAAGGAACAAGGAATAACTGCAACAGCAGTCTGTGTTTTGTATGAAATATTTGTTGTACAGAAGGTAATTCAAGTTCCCTATGCATATTTTCATAGAATTTATAAATAAAATAATGCTATATACTGTTACTTGTTCAGGTAAGAGCCCTGGATATATTCTTAGTAGTGAAATCAGCCTTTGGTGGTAAGAAAATATCACCATCTTGGTCTGGTGAAGGTACAAAAAGACTTAGTGCACTGACACTCGTTACATTCTGTCTTCTTATACTCAGACTTCAAGTAATGGGATCGAAATTACCTGTCTTTACAAGGTACAATTGAATAAATTCATTGATGAATTCAACTATGTTTCTACATAAATATATTGATACTTTCAGATTTGACAATCCAGCCTCAGTGGCTTCAACTCCTATAAGACAATTAACGTATAATTATCTAGCAGCAGTAAATCTTCGACTCCTTTTCTTACCAATTGATTTATGCTGTGATTGGACAATGGGTACGATACCATTAGTGGAGAGTTTTGCAGATCCCAGAAACCTCGCCACACTTGCAAGTCATGGCTTGATTGCTGGCTTATTTATAACAGCAGTCCTTACAAGGAGTCGACAAACTTCAGTTATATTAATAATGGTCAGCACTAGAATATTAATCGAAATTCCAATCCTAACTGTTATACATTATTTACTGACATTAACATGTCTTCTAATTATTCAGAGTTTGGCTCTGATGATTCTACCATTTCTGCCGGCCTCCAATTTGTTCTTCCCGGTAGGATTTGTCATCGCCGAAAGAGTCCTTTATGCACCTTCCATGGGATTCTGCATGCTAGTTGGCTATGGCTGGAACATACTCTCTGATAAGAAGTAATTAATAATTAATTAAGTAATAATTAATATTTTAAAAATTTCTGTATCAACTTCATAACCTGATTTATATTTAGAGAAATATTGTTGTTTTGTTTGTACCATTGAGTAGATACAGATGAGAATTTCCCATTTCAATATTTGTACTATGTATTTATAGGTACAAGAAGATCTCATTGTTGCTTTTGATAACATTATTGGCTGCGCACACCACCAAGACCTTCATCAGAAACTATGACTGGCTGGACGAGTATTCGATATTTATGTCAGGCTTAAAAGTGAATGACAAAAATGCTAAGCTGTTCAATAATGTTGGTCACGCATTAGAGAGTCAAGGGCGGTTTAAAGAAGCTCTCAATTTTTTTAACATGGCAGTGCAAGTACAAGGCGATGATATAGGTGCTCACATTAATGTTGGGAGAACTTACAATCATTTGAAGATGTTCAAGGAAGCTGAGGATGCGTATTTGAAGGTAAATGGGCATTAGCTAACTCAAATATTTTTTCTGTGATTAATTAATAATTTCATGTAAATTCTTAGGCTAAGTCACTTCTGCCTAAGGCAAAACCTGGAGAGTCCTATCAGGCCAGAATAGCACCAAACCATCTGAATGTCTTTGTCAACCTGGCTAACTTAATAGCTAAGAATGCTACCAGACTTGAGGAGGCTGATCTGTTGTATAGACAGGCAATTAGCATGCGCGCGGATTATACTCAGGCTTATATAAACCGTGGGGATGTTCTTATAAAGCTCAATCGTACAAAGGAAGCTCAAGAAGTCTATGAACGAGCATTATTCTATGACAGCAACAATCCTGACATCTATTACAACGTGAGAAAATATTCTGACCGATCAATTTCTTCCTCTTTTGACAAAAAAAATACTTTCATCTTTTCCATATTTAAGTTATAATGTGAAGAAATTGTGAAATTGCAGCTGGGTGTCGTGTTCCTGGAACAAGGAAAAGCTTCGCAAGCATTAGCCTACCTTGACAAGGCCCTTGAATTTGACCCTGAACATGAACAAGCTCTATTGAACTCTGCCATACTGCTGCAAGAATTAGGACGAGCTGAGCTGAGAAAAGTAGCTAGGGAGAGATTATTGAAGTTGTTACGTAAGGTAAGAATATTATTCAAAACCTTATTTCTATCATTTGCGATTAAAGACATATTAAATTGTACGTATGATATTTCAGGATTCAAATAACGAGAGAGTTCACTTCAATCTGGGCATGCTGGCCATGGACGATCATGACAGTGGAAGTGCAGAACGCTGGTTCAGAAATGCAGTCGCACTCAAAGAGGACTTCCGCTCGGCACTTTTCAACCTGGCTCTGTTGCTCGCCGACGAGCAACGTCCTCTAGAAGCAGCACCCTTTCTAAATCAGTTGGTACGCTTCCATCCAGATCACGTCAAAGGCTTGATACTCCTAGGTGATATATACATAAACAACATAAAGGACCTGGATGCAGCAGAAAACGTAAGCGTTCTTCTGTCCTTTGATCTACAAAGATCAGAGGAATCGCACAATCATTTAAAAATGACTGCTATATATTTTAAAATTTACAGTGCTACAGAAGAATCCTTCAGTTGGATCCAACGAACATCCAAGGCCTGCACAATCTATGCGTGGTAATGGTAGAACGTGGTAAACTTGGTCTTGCAGCGCAATGCCTGGAACGTGCCGCAGCACTAGCGCCACAACAAGATTACGTTCACCGCCATCTGGCGATTGTACGCGCAAGGATAAACCGGCTACCACCTGAGCAAAGGGACACAGAGGTATTTGATGACTCCTTCTGGAAGAACGGTCCCAGGGATGATGAATACACAGGGAACGATCTACCGGGTGATCAATTCCTGAGCAAGGATCCCATGTTCCTAAATCATGCAGTAGTCCACAGTCACTTGAGTGGCAAATCCAACGGCGCTGAGGAACGTGTGAACAATCACATAATCCACTTGCAGGGTGCACCAGAATCGAACAGGCCCACGAAACCTACTGTCCAGAAGAATTCCAGTCCTATTCCAGAGGGTAGGGTATTCGATGAGATCGTACCCAGTGTCCAGGAAGTTGAGCTGGCTCACAATCCCCCTACGAAAATCTCCGCCGACCAATTCAATCAGACAGCATCTTCGCTGACCGGTGCAAAGCATTCCAGCACTGTCGAAAAGGACGACAGTGGCCTCTCATAGTATTAATGGAGGTTCATTCCGCCGAATATTGTAAAGTTATTAATCTCCATAAGAAGAGTAATGGTGGCATATATATGTATATAATCCATATGCGTATCTATACATGTATATATTATATGTATATTACCATATGCGAAAGGATTGCGTCACGCGCAATGAAACGTACACACTTGAAGAAGAACACACTGGACAGAGTCATATAGCGCTAATGTGTGAATATAAATTAAATACAGAGTATTGTTTTATATGCTGTATAAAAATAGGACGTTTTGTAAAATATATTTAAAAAAAAGTATCACGTCTTCATTCGTTTCATGATCCTCGATCAGGGAGATAGGGGAATCCCTGGAAGCTGGTACCAGTATCACAACGAGATCTGTTGTGTCTTTGGGACTTGTAAATTTGGGTCCTGAACGGACCCCCGTAACTTCTCAATTATTGCGACTGTTTAGTCTCTCGCTGAAGGCATCTTGTGAGGGCTCACTTATCATTTGCAAAATAAATCACCACCGACGTCGACCACCCCATGATGAAAATCTGATACGCCGCGCCTTATCGTGGAGTTAAACTCTACACTACTGACTATCGGACGTCTGCACGTTCGTTGACTTTGTGGCAATTGCAGTTGGTATCTGGTTTCATAAGAAATCTAGAGTGACGTCATCGGTAACCGGGTAAATTGATTACGTTTGAGTAGAAGAAATATAATAAATGTGTATGAAAGATACTGTGAATCATATAAGGTAAACGTCCCCATGGGCCGGACACGTACGAATCTGCAGCCATCAATGTAAATATTCCATCTAATTAAAGGATTATTAAATAAAAATAAAGAATTAACCTTTAAATTGGTATGCATGATTCATAATGCGGAGGAAAATTTTCAAAATAGTCCTCAAGCCGTTTGTTAACGTTTTTCAGGAATATTTGAAAGTGCGCGCGCTTCTCGGGCAAACCAACCATCATATCTCTATGACGGTTAGCTAAGAAATAGACGAAATATAATTAAGTCTATGTCGTTTTAATTTTTACTATTTCGATACTAACCGATAGTTTTTTATATTATCGTAAAGTAACGTATTTAAAGCTAACGTCCAAATTAGCGATTAATCATTGTTAAAAGACGTTAATTTTCACGGTTGGCTATTCGGACATATCAATCGTAACCAAACCAAACCTTATCATCACTCGTACCGATATCGAATCATGTGTCCGAGCATTAGCACGCACGTGCAATGCGGTGCAGATCCAGATGTCAGCGACCATAACCTCAATAAGTGAATCGAATAAGATCGCTCAAACGAAACGTTCGGTAACATGTAATTGCTATTTATATTCGCCTAGAGCAATTATTCAGCAAGTAAATCGTCGAATCATTTATATTTTATATATTTAACATCAATAAAGGATAATTTTTAATTACTATATAATCTATGCTGTCAGTATAGTTTGCATTTAAATCCTAATATCATACTGAATAAAAACAACATACTGGCGATTTTACGTCGAGTTTCCGAACTATTGATAAAAATATAAATATATTCTTTATATATATTAATTGGTAAATTTTACTTAAATCTTCGGTAGGTGCAAAACTTAAAAATATTCATGTCTATGCGTAAAGCCTGCGTCGAGTGGTAATTATAACTTTTCAGATATCCTATCGTTTATTCTATATACTTTTGAAAGACAAACTGTTGAAGTATTACGTAAGGATTCTGTTCACACATTATTACTAATGTATTTTATAATCGTAGAAGAAAGAGCAGCAGAGTAAAAAGAAAGGCCGTATTGAAAAAGGAAAATCAAGCAAGAAGGAAACGATCGCAAAAAGAAATTAGCACCTCGTACGGTGACGTAATATGTATCAAGTAAAAAAAATACGATTTTATATTTCTATTAAATATATTTACGATATTGAATATGTTTATTTGATGTAAAATATTTTAAAAATAAAAAATGAAATAAATAATACAATTAAATGAGCCGATTCAATTTGAACCCGTGAGTCGCTGTCATTAGCGATGATCGAGCATTGGGACACTAACCAAAAATCTATGGTCACGTATTGGTACATTTCCTTTCCTCGATATTTCCAAAAGTTATTAATAAACTACTGCCGATATAATTAATTAACGAATGGCTTTAAGAGGCTAGAGATTCTAAGCTATTAGTTAGTCATTTATAAAAAAAAAGTTTGTCTCTAAATCAAAAAAATAATTTTAGATTTACTTGTAGTCCAAGATGGCCGGTCACTGAGACGTTCACCTTAACATTCGATAAAAAAAAAATACAAAGTCCAAGTAAACTTACGTATCGAATAAAAAAGATATCCTTCGTTTATGCGGAAGATTAAAGTCCTAATTCATTGTGGATTCGTATCCATTTAATACCATGACATCACGTCCCTGAAATATGCAAGTACGATGAGAAGGCCGTAATTAATAACTTTAATTATTTTTATTTTATCTATCTTGACGGACATGAAAAGTAAATATTTACGGCACGCCGAGGGTTTCCATGTGCGAAAAATTCTGTTCAAAGGTTGCGACGCGCGGATATTAAATGCCCATATGTATGCACATACGTCGCGTGTATATTCGGAAGCCGGTTACGACGATGAAAAGCAAAAAAAAAATAGCTAATCTAATCCGGGCATGTCAAAGTTCTAGGTACATCACTGACATCTAGAATTACTTGTTGTCTGCCCGACGAAGAAAAGAATCTGCAAGCCCATACGCTCGGCCAGACAGATAAAATTTCAGTGGAGACCGCCGTCCTTTTTTTCGGCTCGAACGAAGATTACCGAACTATGCCGAGGGGGTCCTTGTGTTTCTTGCCGACAATGAATCTCATTTGCATTGATCCTGGGACAGCAGCAGCAACACGACAACTACAAGAGGAATTGAGAGACTGTGAATAACGGGTCGAATAATCTAATGGGAAAATAAGACGAGAGGATTTATCGCAATAAATAACAGCGTGAGAACTTATACTCAGTATACATAGGTTGTTCCGTATAAATTTGGCACGACGTACTGTGACAACATTTTTGATTCAAAACAAGTACCAAACAACTTTCCAACGATATTTTAATTGCGTAGTATGAAAAAATCTTCAATGCGATGTTGCCGGATAAACAATTACGGACACTTCGATACGCTTTGTATTAAATATATATAGATACAGTATAGGGCGAAAATCTTAATAAAACCAAAAAATCAGCAAGTCGTTTCTCATGGAAGAGTAAATCGAAATTGTAAAATACATGTTTTTTCTTTCTCAACGAGACTTCATTTTTAAGAAAATCGAATTTTAAAAGCAAACGAGCGCGTTTCTACTTGGACAATAGTTGACTTGAGGAATATCGTTAGAGACACTATTTTCTTTCGTATTAGTATACTATAATATAAACGTCATCAAGGCGTTTGAAAGATTGTAGGTTCAGGCCACGGTAGACGCAGTCCATGCCCCTCTAATTTAACGAGGCCAACTTATTATGCGTTAAAAAGTTCGAAATTTTCAATAATTGGTAAATTAAAAAATTAATTTTTCTCAAGATTAGCATAACAGTTGAATCGTTTAAAAGAATCTCGATTCATGATCTTTTATACAGATACAAAGTAAAATATTGATCTATACCGAGCTCCGTAAGTCGAGCCTTACATTCAAGTGCACGCGTACTCGGCTAATTTCTAAATTCTATTTTCCTAAAAACGAAGCCTCTCACAGAAAGAAGAATGAGCCCGTTTTTGATAATACCGCAATCGTCGTCCCACCCAGTATAAGCATTTTGACTGATTCCCATAAACGAAGAAACTCTCCGTCGTCCTCATGGCCAGTAATCATGTATATCCATTAGTATGTAAATGAAAGGGGAGAGCGCATAATAATAACGAAGACTTACAGAAGCGAAGTAAGATAACGAAAGGATATTTTTAAACCAGGTGTAGAACAGGCGTCATCGGCTGTGCGGTTTGGTGACGGTGAGTCGTGTTAAGATTTCTATAGTAACGCGTATGTATGTATATACATATATGTAGACGTCCCTGCACATCAATAGGTAATTTTCCAATGCATGCTCGGCTGACCACACGAGGAGGCGCCTTCAGGAATCCGCGGACGATAAACGCTTCTTGAGATATAGCCCAATACAACATGTTTAATGAGCACGTCTCGGTGGTTCAGCATTACTCCCATGGCCTGGGGTGTATTTATAAGGGCGCACGCGGTTCAGAATCACCGGCACAACTCTTACGCTCATCCACCAAGCAACCAAGGATCCCAAGGAAATACATTGAAAATGGTGAGTAACACTTGGAGAACGTAGCCATAACGAAGGCGTCACGACGACGACGTCCAAAAGCAATGACGTACTTGAGAGGACAATTTTTCCATATCGCGCAGTGTGAATCTTTAATTTGGACTTTTTTCCTCCATTAAGTTTATTCGTTATTGGAGAAAGCGTCAGTAGATAAACGGATGAAAATAAAGAATTTCGAATTAAAGAAAAATCCTCAAGGGCCAATAATACACGGACAGCGCGCAAGGGTGATATCTATCGAAGCGATAAATCATTCCGACCACTCGTGAAGATTATTATAATGACTGCCGCGCGTTATCAGTCGTCGGACTACGAAAATAAGTTGGCGCCGGTTTGTAATGTATGCGTGATGCACCATGGGAAATAAGGGCAGTTGTCGCGAGCAAAGGGCGAACCTCGAAGCACGTAATAGATTTCGAAACGCCGAGAGCGGCACGTGCTTCGCTCTTGTAATATTGTAAATATGCCTGCAGTCCTTATTCGTCTTTTTGGACTCGTCTTTTATTACGCGTCGACACGTGTCTTCGTTACTCCCCGTGACTTTTGCTCCAGTTCCACGAATTACGAGCGACGTCGATGATTCTTGATTCGATATCATTGACATTCTACAGTGCGTTCGCGTAACGTAGCAGACGAAAAGGATTTCTGCAAGATGACGCACGTCCTTCTCAGCTGTCACCTGTGCCGAGTCTAGGAAGTTAAGAAGTTAAACACGTTTATTCACGTCGAGCTGGGTTTGCTTGTTAAACTGAACGTAAAGTAACAACTACTTAGGTACTTATGAGCCTTCGGGCTGAAGAGACCGGAGCGTAATAAACGTAAAGTCTAAATGGTTGCGGAATGATAAAATTGTGAAACGTTAAAATGAAATAGTGCACGATGTTCGGGCAAGGAAGGATTTTAATGGCACAGAAGAGATTGGCCAATTCAGCAGAAATCGTTAATCCACCCGCGTGCAGTGACCTTAGTGGAAGCAAAAGATCCTGAAGTGAGATTCTTTGATTCCAGAAGATGCTAGACGAAGATTACTGAGAAAGAAGTAGAGAGAGAAGGACATAACCTATAAAGTGACATTAATGTTGCATCGCTTGTTGTGCGGTATACTGTCATGTTGTGGCGTTATTAGTATGACGTAGCTCAGTCAGAATGCGAGCAAGCTGTATTAAATCGTGTTAATAATAACGAAGTCTCTATCAGGGCCGCCAATAGAACTAGGACGCGACGTTCTCGCCTTCTCTTATGACTGTTATATTTTCTTTTATACGGCGTCTTCTCTCTCCCACTCTCTCCGTTCATATCTTCGCGTCGTTCTAAGCATCCATATCTCAACATTTTACTATGCCAGACTTACTCTTAAACAAAGCAAGAACAACCAACACCCGCAAAGTCCTTCATATAAACTGCACGCAATGCAATCAATCTGTGACGTACAAAGATTTTGAAAAGATTCTGAGGTGTACATATAATGAATCAAGAAAATAAAATCACTTTGGACAATAGAAATTAAAAGATAAGCACTAGAACCAGTAGAACCTGCAGTGCATATCCAGTGTGGTGTTGAGGAATAAGAGAGTAAGACGGAAGTGCAAAGCGAATAGGAGAAGAGTGCTAGGTATAGGCTGTCAGTCAGTCAGTCAGTCAGTCAGTCAGTCAGTCAGTCAGGCAGTCAGCCAGCCGGCCAGCCAATCAGTCAGTCAGTCAGGCAGGCAGGCAGGCAGGCAGGCAGGCAGACAGTAAGTGGCAGGCTGGCAGTAAGAATCGGGATCAGTCGGGATGAGAGCGTGTCCGTGGCTCTCTCGTTGTCGGCCTAACTCGCATCGCAACCAGTGTGTCGGACGCGTCGTGTTTCGAGGAGAGAATAAAGAACGATTGGTCAAATTAAACGGTCTACGTTCGATTTTTATTGATTGACCTTTGAGCTCTGGAACGTCACTTAAAGCATCGGCCAACGGTTAAATCGCGCAACGTCCAAGCACCCGTTTAATTGACTGTGCAACCGTTGGCAGCTTATTTTTCAATATATCGATTTCTAATGAACTCCGTAAGCTCTGTTGGGATTTATTGAACTGACGATAAGAAAGAAGAATATATATCTAAAGGTATTGATAAACTGCGCTCACTTACGCGGACACTTAAAGTTTCTGTACGACTGATTATCCGCGTGTGTCACGTAATACATTGACTGTCAAGGAAAGAGAAAGCAAAGGGGGTAGAAAATAATATATATATATATATAAATAATAACAACAACGAGAACGTCGATCGTAATAATACAAAAGAGAGGCTGGATTTAAAAAAGAAAAAAAATAGAAACTTCCGTATTCTCTACACGTGGGTTGTAAAAGTGTTCGACGGTTAAAAGAGGAGTCAAGCTTAACGGAACTAAAAGTACACATATAAACAAGGACGTAGTCCAGAAGGATTCGAAGGATAAATGTATCCAAGGCAGACGGAAGTCTCGATCCTGTGGAAAAGTCAGCAGAGCCACCACGAGTCTCTCCTCCTCCTTCTTCTCCTCTATCTACGAAGTATTTCATGATCTGTGAACACGATTGGCTAGACGAGCAATTAATCAAGTGCCCAACTGTGATACACCAAGTGATAATCGTTCGTGAATGCGTTTTACCTCGATATACTAAGTAAGTCCTTGAAGAATAATGATAATAAGACCATGAGAATTTATAAATGCGCAATCATTAACATTAATGCACATACGTATTTATAGTAAGCGCGAATCGTCCTGGAAACGCAATTCGCGAGTAATCCTTAAGAATTCTTCAAAGCTTCCGCTCTTAAATTTCGTGCCATTTAAAAGAAAAAAATCTCGAGTGCTTGCTCTCGGCAATTATTTTATTACTAAGCAACATTCTTTTCTGCATTCTCAGACACCAGGACACTACCAGGCACTGTACCAGAGTTCCAGAAACGTTTGTAGGACGTCTATGGAGGAGTTGCGACATCCGCTAGACGTCTTACGGACGCCTGTGGAACTTTTTTATTTCCCCGTATGGCTCGTGATCTTTGCAACCTGTAAATCATTGCGCTTGTTAAAACAGCGCGAGTGTGCGAGCACTAGACGCAACCTAAATATAGTACATCTAGCATGACGGCACTTTCTGAGGAGCAATTGAATAATTCGCGAAACATGGCCAGCTGATTTTGCCTCTTATACGTGACATTGATACGGATGGGCATTTCGTGTGACAGATTGCGCGGTCGGTATGGAAACCTAGAAAAAGAAAAAAAAATATGCCTGATATTACGTTAAACGTATAATTGTAACGAGAAAGGAAGGATTTCATAATGGCACATCGGAACGCGGGAATAATCGAAAGGGAAAAGAATTATTAACCTACGACAATCGAGTACAGCGATACTTGCAAGTGCATTGTGATAAATGACATATTATATGTAATTTAACAATTGATTAATTAAGGCCAAATCAGGTACCGACTGAAATACACGTGTCCCCCACTGTGTAAACTAAACTCTATTGTCGTCGTTGGTCTCTCGATGGCAAATGGCTGTACAAAAAAAAAAGAGAGCGTTGCCGATTTTCAAAGAAATTTCTGTTATAATAACGTGGCTGGTTACGACGAGTAGTAAACGAGTTTTCTGAACCTCCGTACATCGATTTAGCTTATCGGGAAAGTTGATCACCCTTGGTGAGAGTAAAGCGAGACGCCTCTAGTATCTTTCCAAGTGTCGTTTGTTGCTCCTGTCTCTGTCCGATAACTCCCGTTGGTGTCGTTAAACGACAGATTTCACGCAACCGAGTAATTTACAAGAGCTTATTCCTCTGTCAGAAAGGAGTCGGAGATGAAAACTGTTGAAAGCCATACAAACTCACAGCCTCCCGGCATCAATAACCTAGTATTAAGTGTCAGGCGTATCAAATGATCTTAAAATAGGAACCCTTCGGCAACAGTGTAATGAGAAAGTAAACAATCAACTATCGCTATTGATAAGTACATTCTTTTTTCAATAGACATTCAACAATCTCAATGAACAATTTGTTTCCTCTCTTTGACAACTGAAGTTTCTTCTTTTATGATAGACACACTGCAGACTCAGTCATAACAACACTGTGACGACTGCATTCAAAATACATTACAACACTGAACCTATCATCGACAGGTCATTTGAACCCTTTAAAGCCAAAAATACGTTTATACAAAATTTTTTGTAGGTTCAGTATTAATATATATATACAGAGTGTCCGAAAAGTCCCGTGTCAGATATATACCGCTTTAATCATGATGAAATTCCGAAGAAAATGATACTTGCAAAATATCAATTCTTTCATCGAGTTTCGAGAAAATTGCAATTAAAAATTGGAAATTTTCAATTTCCAATCAATATCACAATTTTTCTACCCCCCCGCTAAGTACATCGATCGAATTAGACAGAAGCACGTTTCGTTTTCCCTATCTTTTCTCGTGTTTTCGTATGATTTCTTTCAGTGTATCAGGCACTCTTGCCTAATTCGACCAACGCACTTAGTTACTGGTAGAACTTGTTGACACTCATCAGGGAAAATACTTCGTCAATCCGACGTCTCACTAATTTTTGTCAACCATCCAACGGTCTCGGTTAAAAATGTCAATTTTTCAAAAGTACCGTTTTTTTCCCCCTCAGAATTTCATCACGATCGCAGCGATATATCTCTAGATACAGGACTCTTCAGACATCCTGTATATCAATTATAATTACAGCATCATAATATTTGTCAAATTCCTTAACAATTATTAACAGACGCAACAAGCGCACCGTGGCAATTGACTAGGATAATCAAAACAAAAACAACCACTCTCTCTCTCTCTCTCTCTCTCTCTCTCTCTCTCTGGATCATTAACTGCAACAGATATCAGATAGCCTATCCTCCATCGATCTATAACGTCCGTGGTAAATCCACGTGAAAGGACATGCAGTTAAATACTATCACGTTATTATTGTCGTACTGAGTCGCGAAGCGGTGCCCTATTTGAATGAAAGCAACGACGACTAGAATAGAACCGTCACGCGAACAAAGGTCACTCATATAGACAAAGCACAGGCGTCTTCTCTGTTGACGCCGGCCTGAAGGAAAATGTGCACTACAATTTATATTTAAACGGAAGATATCTAAAAATAGTTACATCCAGCGCGAGACGTGCACCACCACCGGGGATTCACGAGTAGCGGTTGTAATTGCCGAGCAACACGCGACCAATACGCTACTAAGGATCGTTTCTGATGCCCCCCCCCCCCCCCCACCTCCCCAACTCTCCTACACTGTCACCTAGCACCCATCGCTACACATTCAACCCCCCTACCGCATTCGTTACTTTATATTACTCGTTCCTCGTTGCTTATGTTCGGACACAAACATTTCTTTTCAATAAAGCTTTTGCACAACGACCAAGGAAAGTCTTAAAAATTTTTCCATGTCAAGTTGCTCTCTTGATGTAGGATTACAACAGCAGCAGCAGCAGCAACAGCCAGTCCTCCCATTCCCGTAACCTCTTTATTATCAATGACATGCTGGAGGCTACTATATGTATATACATTTGTTGTGTTATTATTTTCCTTCTTGGATGGCTAATTATAGCGACTAATTGCGTGATAATTATTTGGGGTCTTCAGTGTCTTTGGGAAGTTTATTGGTCTGATTTGTGATTTTAATGGCGATGGTATACATATCTACATATTTTACTTGAGTCATCGTAACGGTGCCGAATAATAAATAGAAACTTGTTGAGAAAATAATATCCTGGGGTCGAAAGGAAAAGATATGGAATTAGAGTAGAGGAAAAAGTAATCAGTGCGGGGGGTAGGGGGAGGGGGGGGGGGGAGTTGATAAAAGTTCAGAAATAATCATAGCGTAATATTTTATTGAATGCTGTGGGGTCGATGACGACCTATGGGTGTATTTGATGATTCTTTCAATTTCAATTTTCGTCTTACTTCCGCCTCCCTTATCTCTCTTCGTAGATTTATCTTTTTATTGATCTTGTATCTTTGCTATGGATTCTTGCTTTGTCGTACGAGTGTCATTGTCTCCCCCCGCCCCCCCGCCCCCCTCCAATCTTCTAGTAATTTCACTCGTATTTACCCTTATTGATTGTTGCATTCGTCTACAGTGACACGACTTCTGCGAACATTGGCAGGATACAGACGCCTTAAGTTCCTGTGTCAGATTTATCTTTGATTTTAAGCAGGATGACCATATTTCCTCTTGGTTCGTGCGGTTGGTCTCGTTATCAGTTACGCAACGCAGGCTCCACTCGCTGGGGGCACTTACGTTTAAATTACTAAGAACTGACAGGCCGCCCTACCTTTCCCGTTCGTTGACGCTTACCTCTGCGGCGAATCTACGTACGGTTTGCGGAGTTGATGACCCTGTCGTCCTTTTGTACCGTGATCCACTCTACAGACGTTTCTTTCGCGCTTCCGCCCCCCTGGGGGGGAGGGGGGTTCGGAACTTCTTATCGTCTGATATTCGTGATACTGGATCTCTTTCTTCGTTCCAGCAGCGCCTACGTCATTACCTGCTTGATCAAACGGGCTGCCGCTCCTAAACCCTTAGCTTCGAGCTGTGGCAGTTAGCTCAGTGTGTCCTTGTTTAACCATTTAATTTTTTAACATTGTAAATCTGCTTTTATGCTTACGCTTATCTCAGTTCCAGTTGTTACTTTATTGTATTTTATTATATTCTTTTTGCTCTTTATGCTTATACATATATATTACTTTTCTGTTGTCCGGTTTACGGCGACCTTGGACCTCAGATTGAATAAATTGAATTCTGTATCTCTCTCTCTCTCTCTCTCTCTCAGAAGTCACTGATATGACGAATCAAAGTATTAATTGCTTCTATTTATAATTTCTATTTAAAGATGTCCATACACCGGTTGAACGTCCTCTTGGCTCTGGTGCTCGTCATCGCGATAGTCCTTCCACAAATGGCGAACGGACAGTCAGACGTCTATCAGTATGGCCAAAAGAGAACGTCCATCACTACGAAATACTGCGGCAAGCATCTTTCAAATGCCCTGCAGCTGCTCTGCAATGGTGTCTATAACTCCATGTTCAAGAAGAGCGGCCAAGGTATCTTTGATACTCATTCCGTATTGACTTCCGTTTCCGTATTGACATACCAAAGCGACGTGAGGTTACGAGCAGTGTCAATTTTCTTTTTTCTTTATTACAGAAATGGAAATGGATGACTATCCCTACAATTACGACGAGGCCTACCCCCTGAGATCACGTGCCAGTACCAACGCCATGATGGGACGTTTTGCTGGAGTCCGTTTCCGGCGACAGTCCAGGTAATTCAATGGAAAGCCAGTCAGACTTTTGTATAAGGAAAAGAAAAAAAAAATGTGCTCGCCTGAATTTCAATTGCTTCATTCTTTTATTTATACGTGGGATTTTATTTTATTTATTAATATCATTTACGGCGTTCGTTTCAGGGGAGTCCACGATGAGTGCTGCGTCAAGTCTTGCTCCGTGAGCGAATTGACCAGCTATTGCGGCCGCTAAGATGGAAGCACGAAACTCGCCGGTCCTGTCCGTCCTCGCTTGGGATTTCGCTTAGAATCTTACGGAAGTATTTGGATTTCCGGTCTTGTCATCTCATGCTCCGCGGGGAATCCCCCATTAGAAGGAACGCACGGACACGGACCAACATGGCGGCAAGAGACGGCAAAGAATTCGATCCTATGAGAAACCGAAAACAAAAGACGCAATTGCTCTACTTCTTTCTAATAACAACTCCCTATCTCGTATCTTTCAACCTGAAATTCATGACCCTCCCTCCCTCCTCCTAATTTATTCATTGGTATCATCATTTATATATTCGTTTTTATCATCTCTCACTAAAAGTCATCCTTAAACTTATGATTCTCTCTTCGCGCCTTATCATGTTGTTATTCTTTTTTTTTTCTTTCTTTTTCATTGTTTTACCTTAGGTTTTTTTTTATTTTACTTTACTCTGTCTCTCTCTGTTCTGGTATGTATATGAAACAAAGAACGAAAGATAAAGACATTCCATGCCTTCTCCATGACACTGTAGTACTACTTTATTATGACATAGATGATATGTGATTTATATAAGATTATGTATTGTATTTCAATTTAGAAATAAAACAGTTGTTCCTGAGAGTTTACGTTGATATTTCCTTAACAGAATAATACTGGAATTTACAAGGTGGTGGGAAAGTCGCGGTAAAACCGGGAAGGTGGCTAATTCAAAATTTAAATCGAAATTGCAGGAATTAATTTTTTCTTTACTTTCTTTTTCTTTTTTTTCAGAAGATCGACTTCAGTAGTCCTTCGGGTACACGTGCACTTGACTAATACTCGACTTAAGTCGACTTAATGGATTTTGAAAGTCGATCTTTTTAAAAATGAAGTCCCATAAATATAATTTATTTTGCAATTCTATATACTTTTCCATGAGATGTCCTTCTCGATTGTACCATGATTTTTGTCCCACCCTGTAAAGGTTTAAAAAGCAGACTGTTAATTAGCATTTGTGTGTTACTCAAGTGACTGCATCGTATAAAATAAAAGAAAAGTGCAGAAATATTGAAAATTATGGCCATCAAAAGAAAGTCGTGGAATCGTGATATTGAAAAATGGGGGATTATCAGTATAAAGAAGAAGATGAAAGTATTATAAATAATATGACAGACATGGAGTTGGAATTTCTTCAATTCAATGAACTGACGACGGATCTCAAAAATTTATTGGTATAATAATTATAAAAAATTAATTAATAAAAATAAAATATTTATAAAAATCATTACTTCAGCATGAAGTGACGAGTGAGGCTGATTCGGAGAAAATAACGGAGGTGAAATTGAGAGTGGTGACAAAATCTGCAGGACTTCACAGACTTTCTTATTATACGCCAATTTTGAAAAATTTAATCTTGGACGGAAGCTGCGTAGAATCTTTACGCGATTTAGGATCCTCCCTGCATACTCTCGAGACTCTGAGTGTCGCCAAGTAATAATAAGATTAAGACAGCTGTTAATTTATTCAAGATAAAGATAGTATAAAAGTCATATAGCGATTTCGATATTTAAGCAAACATCTCATGAATCAATGTTAAGTCTCTTATCAGGTGTAACCTTAAAAATTTGGACGGTATTTTGGGCTTTCGTAATTTACAATGTCTATTGGCAAGTGATAACTTTATAACCGACCCGTCGCCATGTTCGGGAATAGAAAATTTGAAGAAACTTGATTTGGGTAATAATGGAATCGAGGATATAAGGAATTTTCTCTTTCTGAGAGCCTGCACGAAACTCCAAGATCTATTTCTCGAAGGGAACAACCTGTTCGATTACAAAGAATTGATCAAGGTACTCATTATTGATTATTACTGCAATTCAAAACTTTTAACCAGTCAGTACTTTGCTTAAAGGTTCTTCTACCACAAGTTCAAATACTTGATGGTCAACAGTTGAATGATTCTGTCAGGAATAATGGGTATTTAAAAAAATTTATCAGTCAAAAAAGAATGTTAATAAAAATTCCAACTGTCAGGTCGTTAGAAGGAAATCAACTTACCAGCAATCTCCGCATTTTGACTCAGGCAGGATCCAAAAACTCGTCAACAAACTTTCAGGAAGTTAGTGGCAAGGAGGATCTCGATGTGGTTCAGGAAAAGAAGTTGGGTTTTGGAAAAGTTATATGTGGAAATTTGGCGACGTCCTTACGATCTAAGTCGAGGGAGCAGATCCTAGAAGGAAAGTCAAATAAGTAAAATAAAATTTTACTACAAATGGTTGTTTGACAGATCGAGCAATTGGAATGCAATCGTGCTGATATTAATTGCAATATATCCAGTGAAGATGGGATGAGCAGCTGGTGATAGTTTCTTGTTAGACACACTGTATGTAAAAGATTTAGTGGGGATAATATTAAAGGAAGCCGAATGATATACGACTTTTCCTTCTTTAAATTAAGTAACGACTCTTCTAACGTGTCACCTTAATATTTGACCTGCAACCTACGTGATTTTCGGGTCCATTATAATGCATCGCATCACCTTCTAATGCACTGACATATTGAATTGATACCGATGAATCCAAAGCACGAATCCCTTAGTTCTATTCTGTTCTTAAAAGTTAATTTTGTTGTTCTTTCGTGTCGCGTGTCAGTCACGAGGCGTTCGTGCTACTGCACAATACTGTACGAATCTTGTCTTATATGTTAAAATCGAAGATAGATTTCGCACGAACTTGCCAATTTTTGCTGATAAACCATGCTTAATTACACGAAATGAAAACAAATATATTTTATTTACAGGCATATGTACAATTAAAAAAAAAAACATGACATACTAATTCATTTTTCGGAATTGAACACGGCCAGTTTATACATACAGAATTATTAGGATTATTGCCCATAAAAAGGTTATAAAAATACAGATATTCGAACAAAATTTAAGAAAATTATCGTGCGTTTGGGATATAACAAGTAGAGTTGGATGATTCAACAAGTACACAAAGATAGGCCAGTACAGGGTCCATGCCAATGCACTGGTTTTTTTTTTTTTTTAATGAGCTAGTAGTGGGACAGTACTGGCCTAATTATATTTCGCAAACGTGCTATGGAGAATTTTGTAGACAGATTTGTAATGACCCTTCACAACCTAAGATTATTATTGAATTTATACTTTGGGAAACTTGATTTTATTTTATATAATACTCTATCTATTTATCAAAATGTCAATGTTTGCACTCTGACATTTTGTACAATATGTGGAAATTTGAATTAATCATCTTTTGAGGATAAACGAGATGCAGGGTGGACACTGCTATTATTTTCCGTGGTGCTTGGATGTACACCAAGGTTTGGATCTACTGAACAGCCTCCAAAGGCAAACATCTTTGGAATATCCTGGCCATAATATACCTTAGCATTCTGCATTAATGATTCATATTTTTTAAGTTCTATATATTCCTTTGAGAATAGTGCTTTGTTAGCTTCAGCTTGTTTTTTGAGTTGATAATATTCGCCTTCGGCGTGACTCTTTTGTCTTGCTAAAGACATCTCATCTTCGATTGCTGCCATCCGTTGTAAGGATTCTTTCTCCATAATTTTTTGATTGTATTGAATTTGTGCAACCTGTGCCTCTTTTTCTGCTTCAATAATAGCTTTTTTTCTATCAGTCTCAGCATCTTTTTCTACGACCTTTTGGTGCTGCACAGAAATTAATAGTTTGGTCTTTTCTGCTTCCCTGTATACGTAAAATTTAAAAAATTAATATTTCAGCTATAAAAAATAAAGTGCATTCGTATACTCACATTAGCTCATAATTTTTTCGAATAGTTTCTGGTATTTTGGGCTTTGTTACTCGAACCGCCTGTATATTCAAGCCGGGCGCTAATTCATTCAGATCTTTTTGTAACGCTGTTTTTAAATTTTCATCTATCTGATCAAATAAATCTATGTACACTTCATGTAAGGTATGCACAGAGCAAAATTGATTTAGCTCATGATGAACCTTATTGAAAATTAATGTCCTATCATAATCTGCTGTAAAGTTTTTAACCATGTTGTACACTGCAAAAGCAAATAATTATCAATATCAAGTGTCCGATCTAAATAAGTATAGTATATATTCCTTTACCGCTATTGGCATCTAGTATATTTACAACTTCTATACGATCGAAATATATCATGACACCTCCACTAGTGCCACATGGAACATTTTTAACTTCATCAGTTTGTAAAGTTACTTGCACAGAACGATACGAAGTTAAAAGAGGTATCATCATATGAAAACCTGGATTGCTAACATATGGTAGCAATGCACCACCCTGAAAATTGAATCAGACATTACTCAAGTATGCAATAAAATATATTCATATAATTTAAGACTGATTGACTCACTCGAAAATAGACTCCGACATGACCCTCTTCTATGCGATGCAAAGAAAAATTGAAAACAACACCCAAACAAATAAGAAGACCTAACCCAAAGATACTCTGATCAACCATTTCTAATTTTACTTCCTAAAACAATAGTCTAAGTCAATATATGCCCTTCAATTATTTTTTCTTTATACAAGAAAAAGGTTAGGTTAGGTATCAACTGTAACATTGAGTATCGATGTTCTATGCTCAGAAAGTATCAATTCTTTTACAACTCTGTAAATATTCACCGTATCACAGTTTATATTTAATAAAAGAAATCCACGAATTCGATTCAAACAAATTATATTGCTTAACATCTAACTAGTTGCTATTGTTAATATACATCCGACAAAGTGCCATGTCAAATTGTCGACCCATATAAAATGATGTCATAAATGAGACTATGCCTTGTCCGTTAAAAAAAAAAGATTACAATTAAAATATCATAAACTGCATTCGAATATTCGGGAATTATTAAAAATCGGTATTTACTGGTATTTACAACATAATAATATTTATATTCGAGAGTACCTTGGCTTAAGAGCCGACACTATATTTATCGAGTCGGGTCAGAGCATAAATGTATTATAGAAATAGGAGTTGGGTTTATTTCCTTATCAATTTTCAATTTTCTAAAATTTATTTAAATTCAAAAATAACATACACCATATATACAAGTCATAACGCAAAGATTTCTTGGACACAAGATACACATACATATAATCATTTCTATGAATCAATCCTCAAGTACCATTTTCTTCTTAGTTTCCGTCAGACACAGTATCTTCGCGTCAGCAATACTTTCCATAAGCGACTTTAATTCTTGAAGCGCGCACTTGGCCAGACGTCCTTCAGGAGTAGCAATGGGATCCAGAAGAAGTATCTTCAGTGCAGCTCTGAGAATATCAGCAGCTTCCTCAAGCCGCGAAACAAGTTCGTCCGCCGCGATCTCTTTGGAGACGTATGCAAGATTTGCCATGATTACCAAAGGGAGATGTTTTTCATACAAGGTAATACCTAAGCGATTAAATAAATTAATAGATACATATTGTTTAATTCTTAACTAGAAGCGTAGAAGAAGAAAAGTGCATACCCTTCAATCTTGATATACCCGGTTCCACGATGTCCAAAACATCCAAAATTTCATTACACAAATTCACCGCTTTCTGAAGTATTTCAGAATCCGGATCCATGATGCGTATTTCTCTCTTATATGCAGCTAATAATCTCTGTTTCAGAATCAGCATCAGGTAGTGATTAGGGTGAAGAGACCTTGACAATTTTGACAATAAGTTTTCCGTTTCCTATGAACGATACGTGCATAAATATCATTTGCATTCATTATTAATAATTTTCCATGGTTCTTTTAGGGTCGTCAGTTACCAACCTTGAGATCCTCTGGATCAGCATCATCCACGAGTGATCTTGCAATATCCAAAGTGTACTTGATCATGCTGCCATGAAATTGTTTTTGACAATGACAGCACTTCCACGGACTTCTACGAGAATAAGGATCTGTAGTAATTGGATTTTTTATTGTAACAAAACCTTTTTTACAACGTGGGCATAAAAGTGAACTCAGATTCGAGTTATCTTCGTGCGGGTCTTTACAGACTGTGCATTCGCATTCGAAGTATTTTCCATGTCGTAGATGTTCCCTTCTCTCTGCTGAACCCTAGAGGTACAAATTGGAAAAAAAAAAGTAATAAATATTTTGAATATGGTTTTAATTATTTTACTTCTTTATTATTATATACATGTCTAACGTTGCTCACCAGGAGACACGACGTGTAGTTGAAGAAAATGGCGTCGTCCTCATTAATTGGAACACTGGCATAAATAGTCAGCTGAAAATTTTCGTCTACCGTGATATGAGTGTTGGCTTTGCAACTATGAGCCATAAGTGCAGCCTCCACGTAGAGGCCACGTAGAAGTCTTGTGGAGCGTATTGCATCTCCCGGGGAACGAACCTCGAAACTGTTTACATCCAAAATGCCAGAGAGAAATTGTAGAAATTCGGTAGGATCTTCAATGTTTTCTGGATGTAATTTGTACTCTTCGAATGCCTGGTTTTAGAGTTTTAAGTATCGATTTTCCAAACGGTTATGGTTTCTCAAGATATATACACACACACACACACACACACACACAATTATGTGCACTTACGTTTATCACTTGCATTTCTATACTCATCCAGACATTAGTACCACGTCGTTTGTCCATGTGACTTTCCATGCGCTCTATTTTGCTCCATGTTTCATTATCCCTCAACTTTATCAGCCATAGCCTCAGTGGTAGTAAAATTTTCAAAATTTGCGGCACAGCTTTTGGTGTTAAATTTCTTGCGGTTCGAAAAAGATTGCATTCATCCGTTGTGTGATGCATGAATATTTTCTAACGTGCAATATACTCAGATAGGCAATCGATAAGAAAATAGGTTGCAAAAAATTAATACTTACTTCGCACGCTGGACTACATAACGGTACCACCTTGCATTTTGAGCAATGATATTGCTTTGAAGATTTTTCAATAGTTCTCATGCAGGCGAAACAAAAATTTTGATTTTCATAAATTGACGGTCCAACCGCTGCCGGTTTCTCGCGAAGTATTATATCACCGGCGGCTAATGGTTTGTTAGCTACCATGTATCTAATATTGATAAGCAATTCCATTTAATATTATACATTACAAATGTAGTTTTTGAAAATTTTACCTTCCAAACTCTTCGGAATATCCAATTTTGTACTTCGCCGTAGAAGCAACGGTCTTCTCTGTACTTGGACATTTTGAAATTCCTATGAACGTATCCATTTTTCAAACTGCTTTAATAATAAATAATCCAAACTTTATTTTGCTAAAAAAATTGTTACAAACTTTTATTATAACAATGAGTTATCACCAGTTTTCCTAAGTCGCACCTTATTCACCAATAGTGTTTAGTCTATGGTAACTTCTAGCATACTAGTAGCAAAAAAGCAACTTGCAGATTGTATTATTAGACATTGACTTGAGGTAGTCCTTTCGCAGTACCTAGTCAAATGACAGTCCATTATGGAATGATTAGAAATAGAGACACAGCAACATCCCAATAATAATAAAAATACGAATTATTATTTTACACGCATGAAGTAATTATATTTAATTATTTACTGATACGACAAACATCGCGAAAATAGTGCGGTTGATCTTGATGTATTCATCCTAGTCGCCATTTTAATAACCTACAGATAAACTTGGCAGCGCCGCAGTAGCTAGTCTCCTGTTAAAGGAGTCCGTACGCGTTTGTGTACATGTATGTCTCCCGTCACCTAACCAATGGCGCGGCATAAAATTCGCGCTGTTCGAGGAGACAGTTCAACACAATCTTATCTGTTCTGAATATACCCAGTTTGTCACCAACCACACTTAAACTCAATGAGAGAGTCGCTGGTCCAGCTATAGAGAGGATAGCTAGGAATAGCTATCAAGAGGCTGTAAAGTTAGAAAAATCTTTGACTGTTGCTCTAAGCATTGCGTCTTAGACAGACCAATTAAAGCGACTTTTTACGCGTCTCAATTAAAATTAGGTAAATTCACGTACAGAACAACTTATTATCGTAGTGCACGTGGTCAGAGCTTGATATTTATGTTTTGAGAAATCCTGACCTATCCTATGACCCAGGGCTTAAAGGACTCGCTCACGGAGATCCGATATCGAGTTTTGATGACTCTATGAAGACAGCAAAGGAAAATCGAGAGAAAATCAACAAGAACGTCGCATCGTATGTTGCTGGGTGGCAAAAGCGCGGAATTTGTCGTGCTTATAATAGCCTATCCGGTTTGAAACAATGACACATGAACCTTAAAATTCTCCTAACCTTTTTTCGACTGTTTGTCTGCTTCAATATTTAGCTCAAGGGAGTCTCATCGGGCATCGGTCGAAGAAAATCCTCGGATATGCAGTTCAAAGCAAAAAAATGAAGGCAATTCGTAGGCAGTCGAATTTCCAATAAAAAACATAATGCCGCACGGTTTTGGTGGTCAAAAACAATGCGGCGAGTGGGGTCCGCTGCGCTTCTAGCATGGGTTCTGATTATCAGGACAAAGGTCTTCCTCAAGGGAAATCCTTATCAGATCTGTAGTTGAAATCGGCACTGATCTCCGTCTTCGCGCGATTCGAAAATAATTTGAGCAAATTAGCACCATGCGGCTCAAGCCAGGGCAACGAGTTCTTCAACGATTCGGTTTTTGGCAAGGAACCAAAATCAAAATTCTACGCAGCATCACAGTCTATCAATTTTCGAGTAGCTTCAACAGTTTTCCAGAAAAACTATCGGTTTAACCTACATCGAACAGGTAATTTCTCGTGTGATTTATTGAGGTTATAAAAAATCTCATCCAGAAAACGCAAAATCGGACAACTACAGACTGTCGAAGCGAAATGAAAAATTCGATCGAGTAAAATAGGATCGAGAAGGGATTACGTACGAGACTGAGAGAGCAGACTCAACTATAAATCTGGACTCATCGATGAGATACCTGAACCAAGGTATCGCTGCACTGACTCTTGTAGATGCTGATTTTCATTGAATGTCATCGGGATATAAACATTAAAAACACATAATTTTCAGCCGATACTTCCGATAACCAGGATGCCAAAATTTAATATCGGTACTACCGGCCTGTCGAAGTCCGCTGAAATATGCCAGGTCTGTCACCATTGTTAAGATCCATGGAGATCAAATGTTTTTGAACGACCGACAAGTGGACACTACGCCACCTAAACTACCGTACAGAAACTTCATCCGCGTATTTAGGAAGCATCGGTAGGATTATAATTCTTGCAACGCGCAAGAAGTTCAGGTGCATTTCGTATAATGAATCTTATTCATGTAACAAAAATGCACTGTAATTTTTCGTAAGGAATTTTATGTCAAATTAACATCCTAATCCCACATCACGAAACAACGTGTTAAGTAAAACTGAATTTAATAATGGTCAAGTGCTTTATCGGATATCACGATCGATGCACATTGATATTGAGTCACATGAAAAAGTTTGAAAGTCTCGAAGAATTTCAGTCGGTCGTAAAGGATTTTCTCTATACGTTGCTACTCTCTCGTAACCAACTGCCAAATCGAAATAAGAAAAAAAAAAGGGCTACACTCTAAGAGGTCTCGCGGAAGATCTCTTGGGATCTGAGTCGATAGACAGCGCTGATAATACTGTTGCAGACGTCGAGATTCTCATATAATTAGTTTTCGGCAGCATTATCACTGATATCAGTGACAATCAAAAGGACAGGTGAAATCTTACGTGCAGAGAACAAAGTGATAGTCAAGGCACAAAACAAAGTTTCTTTGGGAAGTTCGAACGACGTCTCAGCTGGCATGGAAACGAAAATGGCAAAAGCCAGCGTCACGATGCAAACTCTCGAAAAAGCATTTGTTGATTGTGGACCGGAAGGGATTCGAATGTTGCTTTGCGAACACGTGAGAGTCAAGCCCCGCGTTACGAAGAAGAAAAAAGCATTCACAGCGAATGTGGAAGAGCCGCAGCAGCTTAAACTCCAAAAGTAAAATTAAATAACATTCTACGTGTAACTTGAAAATCATAGTATAAGTCGTCCGAATAAACATTGTATATATTAAAATATAAAAATATTTTTGCATTTGTAATTCCTCTTTCCTCATTCCACGTTACCCTACATCTTCTCTGAGGCTCGCATGTAGATTTTTTAATTCAGGGTCAGCAAGTTTAGATAATAATATGTCAATAGGTCGAATAAGTATGAATTACCGCAATTAAATTTTTTTAAATAAATTAAATAATTTGAAAGAGAATCCTTGTGGTTATTTGGCAAATTCGTATTTCGCGAAATAGCGGGCTAATGTGGCTCTTCGGTACAGTTGGTTGCATACAGCGTTGCCAAGTCTATCTTGCCGCCATGACAGTGAAGGGATAACTGTATGAGATTCAATTTATACCTTACTTAACTTCAGATACGAAAGCCAAATCTCCGGTAAGTGATGATTTTCGAGATGTCTACGGAATCCGGAAAATCCAGGGAATATTTGTGCTTTTATGTATACACGCATCTAACCACTAAGTACGTAAATCGTTCATTCAAAGTACGGCCGACGCGATTCCTCACCAGAGATAACGTTAAAATTCTTACTTTCAACAGGTATTTATTTCATATAAAGTGTCGGTAATTGCACCAGTTTTTTTAATACGTGCCCGTTATTGCGGTAAGTTTAACGTATTTCAAATTTAGGTACCTATATAATAATCACCCTTGCGGGAGGAGTACCTTAAAATGCCAAGAACCTCGGTGTTTCTAGTTAGATCCATTAGAGTTTATAATTAGAATCCGTCGTTGACCTATCATAGAATACCAAAAGCAGTCAGAAATAACATCTAATGTCTGACGTGAGCTTGATAGATTTTTTTGTGTTGGAAAGGCAATGTCAAAATGAGAATGTTTTTTTTTTTTCATACATTTTTCAAAACAATTTATTCATATTTAATATTTTTAAACACCATAGAACATCGTGGCAATTGCATTATATCGTAATTGTATTATTCCACTGCACAACATTGTATATCTTATATCACACTGTTATTTATTCTTTCTTGACATCCAAATTTTCAATTGATTGTTCCAATTCAACAAGGGACTGAGACGCTGCTGCTCCTATTTGCCCTTCAGACGTTTCTGGTGGTTCCAGGCATAAAATGTTTGCTGCTTCTTTCAGGATATTGGCGGCTTCAATCATTTTTGACTTGAGTCCGGTATCATCGATGACTCCCGAATTCCAAAGGTTTTTAGCCAAGAATAATAATGGCGCGTGTAATTCGTAAAGGGTCATTCCTACGGGATGCAATAATTAACGCGTTAATGATAAATCGTTAAATGCTGCAGTTGTAAGTGAAGCAATAATAATTATTTAATACGTAATATTACCTCTTATACGTGAATATCCAGGCTCAATGACGTCCAAGACTTGTAGCAATAGTCGGCACATGTCAACCTTATGTTCAAGAACGACATCCGGTAAATCATCCAGTAAATATTCATCGACGCGACCATACAATTGGATCAATGAATATCTGAAAAAAAAAAAATTATATCGTTCTGCACTCCATTAAAGATTTACACGAATTAATAACTTTTCCACAGAAATTCATACCTTAGTATAGTGAGGAAGGCATGGTGTGGATGCAGAACCGAACGATATTTCTTAACCACATTTTCCCTTTCCTGAATAGCATCTGCGCCGTCCGCGCCGGAAATCATCTCGACATTTTCAACGTGGCTGTGAATGATTTCAAAGACTTTTCGAACAGCTTGACCGCCAGTTGAGAATTCACAGTGAGTACAGTTCCACATGCTCTCCGGATCTGTAAAATAGTAAAAGGAAACGTCAGAGTTAAAACTGTCAAAATAAAAAACAAAAATAATACCACAGAGACAACATTAAATTCACCTAGAGAATCCGATGGCAGAACAAGACCGTTGTCACATTTGTTGCACTTCAAGGAGGACATATGAGTCCCAAGTTCTGTTGGATCCGAACATCTGGCACATGCGCATGCAAAATGTTTACCCTGAAGAAGATACTCTCTGCGTATCATCGTTGGGAGCAGCGAGTGCGTATAGTTTCCATATAACTCTCCACCTTTAGGAACCTCGACAGTAGTCCTTAGTCGCAGTCTGTAGAATGATCGGTTGAACAAAATTAATTGTTTATAATTAAATAAAATTGTACTAAGAAATCAAAACTCTTACCTGTAACTGTCTGGCAATATACTGTGGCTTGTATTTGACACACAACAATGATTCATCATGGCGGTCTTCGGATATAGTGCTCTTGCTACGTATCCGGTAGGAGTCCGGACCTCGTGAGCATTTATTTCCAAAATTCCACAAGCCATCTGTATATCCTCCTCTGAAAATCTATTAATAACAACACTATATGTGACATATGTAACACAACAATTTGGATTGACGCAATACGTTCTATATTGTACCTCTCAAGTTTCAAACGCTTTCTCAAGTATTCGACAATGTTAATGTGATCCTTCTGCCATTGTGACTGGCTCATTCTCTGTTTCTGATGTGTCTCCATGGATTTGACTTCAGCCCACTGTACTGGATTCTTTTCTGACGCTAGTAGCAATCTCAATGGCGTTATACACTCCAGTTGCGGTACACCATTCTCATGACCGCCTTCTAGAACATCTTTGACATTGAACTTTTCTCCAACAGCAGCAAATATCTGCAAATACGAATGTGCCAATGATCCTTGTGAGTTTGAATGAATTTTCAAAAATTAAATGTAATTATTATCTAACGTGATTATACCTCGCACTCGTAATCCTTGTGTTGTGACAGATTTTCACAGTTTGGTCCACAAACTGGCCAGCTGCACTTTGAACAAAGTGTATTGTTGCCCTCTGTCTGTGGCCATGGAGAATAACAGGAAATGCATAATGGATAGCTGGATGCTTTCGGTCCAACCACGAATGGCATTTCACTTAAAATTTCTTCTCCTGCCTTCAGATCCTTTGCGGCGACCATATATCTGCAATGAGAACAATTATTTTTAGTATCGACGAATACTTTACTTTTGTCTTCGGTTGTTCATTTTTCACGTGTGACAAGATTATGTGTAGAATTTTTAGGAATTATTTATTAATAATATAATTTAGCACATTACCGTCCAGCTTGTTCATTTTCAAGAATATTGTAAGGCACGTCCGGGCCTGTTAGGATTTCCTGAAATTTTATTTAAATCGGATTTATAGATTTATTATATTGTCTTTTAAGCGAAAACTTTTTCTTATTTTATGCGTCGGTACTCACTGTTGACTCTTCTGTCATTCTCGTTAAATAAAAAATTCGGTTTTAACAAGTTTTTAATTATTCTTAGCGGATGTCAAATGTAGGCACAACAATCTTCAATGCGTCTACGACTTCAACTGAACTAAAAGTATCTGACGTACATCGGTCTTTTATATATTGAATGGGCTGCTAATCGTAACTTCTGGATACATCTATCACATTCACCGTACGTTATAATGCTGCAAGTTCTATATTCTCTCAAGTCAACAAGTCCAATTGGTCGTGTATTTTTGGCTACTGAACCGTACAGAAGCGTCTAAAAGTTTTCTTAGAAGCATTAAGAAGTCAAACAACAACAACACAATACTAGAGCAGTTGGTACAGTCAAGTGTAGAATGAAGCAAAGAAACACAATTAATTCATAAAAGTTAACTTTATCAATAAAAAATAGGACACTTTATGATGTTGGATAAAATAAGCGAAGATCCTCCTTTCTGTGCATGTGAGAAGCAGGATCTGTTCTTTAAATTATCATAAGTCCTTTAATAACTATTCTTCCGATATTAGAACAAAGGAGAAACTTGTTCGTATCTTAATAATGGTTAACAAAGCATACGGAAAAATGTTGTAATATATAAAAGGATTTCTTTTAAAGTACAGTAGAAAGTGTTTGATGTTCCCGCAATTCGTACGGATGACGGCCAGATGGCGTACGGAAATCCGCCAAGAACCACGCCTACCATTGCTGTCTACTTCGAGATTAATTGATAAGAAAGATTGACATTGTCCTGAAGAACTATTTTAATTAAATCTAAAATAATACGAGAATCTCTGTTTTGCCATGTTTCCAATATAGCATAATATTTAACGATAATCAATTAGGTAGATATATCCCTTGTAAAAAAAATGGTAAAATTCTCGTAATGTCGAGTGTTCGCGCATGCGCATTACCTACCATTTCTTGCGCACTAGTCTACCTCCTCGAAGCAGTTGGTTAGTGAGGCTTGATAATTTTAAGCAGTACACCGATCTAAATTAAAATCGTAAGTAATCATTGAATATTGTTTCTCTTTGTCATATTAGTTTGATTGTTTTTGACGTATGTATCATCGCAATGGTGACGAACTTCATGTTAAAATGGCTTTTTTACAAGCCGGTCTGGGTTAGGGATATCGATGTCGTCTGCCGTTGTACGACTATCATCTAGTTGACTGAGTGGATGCCAACTTTTATGAGAAAATGTTACATTTTAGTTAACCCATTGTTCTTTCTTGGTCGCTTTTGTTCTCTTGATCTTCTCGATTTTGACCTACTTTTATTAGGTTAGGAATTAGGTCTCTATGCCCTTGCTGAAATTGGCAAATGAGAGGCCTTATGTAACAGAACAGGTCAATATCGTTCAGTCGACCGGTGCTATGCAAATGATGGCAAATTTTCGTATAATCATGACAATGCTATTTAAATAGGTTGAATAATTAAAATATTTGTTAATAGAATGCTTTATTATTTTTTTAATGTCTTTTTTACAATAATGCAACACGATTATTACAATTTGTATTTTTTTTTTGTTTGGAACTGTTTTTTGTGATTGTAATATAATCATTCTAGGGTAACTATCGAGTGATGATAAATATCAATTTGGTTATGGTTGACCTACTACACTTTTAAATAATAAACTTTATTTGCATGTTAATAAATAGTAATCGAACTGTTGTATTATCTGTCTTATCTATGTCATACGAGTAGTCACTTTATAGTCATTTTTATTAGCTTTATTTAAGTCCATTTGTATACGATTTTGTATTGTCTTGTAAATGGATTAAGGTGATACATTGAAGGTTTTATTATATACAGGTCATGGCTCCTCCTACTTATAGTGATCTGGGTAAAAATGCCCGCGACGTTTTTGGCAAGGGATATCATTTTGGTCTCTTGAAATTAGATGTGAAGACTAAGACAGACTCTGGTGTTGAGTTTTCTAGTGGTGGAGTGTCTAATCAGGACACTGGAAAAGTTTTTGGTACATTGGAGACCAAATACAAAATTAAAGAATATGGCTTGACTTTCGCTGAAAAGTGGAACACAGACAATACTCTGGGAACAGATATAACCATTGCGGACAAGCTTCTTCAAGGTCTCACTGTTGGGTACAGCTGTACCTTCTCACCACAGACTGGGTAACTTTCCAAATATATGCATCATTATAATTATTAATGTTAATATCATTACTGCGGTTAGCTCAAAATGCATATGTAGGTACAATAAGTAGTTTGTTGCCAAACTAGATTTAGTCTTTGTTTATTCAGTTGTATAATTTTTGCTTTCAGAAACAAGAGTGGTAAATTAAAAACCACGTACAAACATGATAATGTCTCAGCTAATGCTGACTTTGATTTGAGCTTATCAGCTGGACCACTGATTAATGCCTCTGCCGTGGTTGGATACCAAGGTACGTTCTTTGAATATAAAGTATTAATATACCTTGTACTTATCTGAAATTCAGTTTACTACTATTTCTATTATTTTCATCGCTGATCCCTTCAATTAGCAAATAAGTAGTCTTCTATATGATCCTTCCCCAGCATACTGATTGTCCCTCTTGTTCCCGATATTAAAGGAAATCGTAGAAATGAAATGTAAGCGTTTTGATAAACGAAAAGAAATAAAATAAAATACCTTTTAGGTCATGTACCAACTGAAAATCTTTATTTTAATATTTTTATTGTTATCATTCAGGATGGCTGGCTGGTTATCAAGCCACCTTTGACTCTCAGAGAAGCAAAATTACAAAGAACAATTTCGCACTTGGTTTCACCGCATCGGACTTTGCTCTGCATACTTCAGTGTAAGTTTTCTTATCAAATTAGATCAGACTATATTATCCCTAGAATTGCATAACACACACACACTGTAAAACCTATCATAATCGTAAGAATCTGCTATTGACCTTCTATTCCCTCTCAACTATTGTAAACAAAGCAGTTCGTGCATTCTCGTATTCTTTCGTACGGATTCGGCTTATAAGTCGATGGGCTTCTGTATATAATAGCTCATAGGGAGTGAGAGTTCTACTGTACCGAGAAAAGTAATGCAATACAAATATATAATTCGGCTCATCAGGGATAACGGCCGTGATTTTGGTGGATCCATTTACCACAAGATCAAGCCTGGATTAGAAGGAGCCATTAACTTGGCCTGGAACTCAAGCAACAACGTGACGCAATTCGCTCTGGGATCTAAATACGATCTTGACCAGGATGCCAGCGTCAGGGCCAAAGTGAACTCTCAACTACAAATTGGTTTGGGATACCAACAAAAGCTGCGTGAAGGTTAGTAATCCTAGAGACAGGATCCTATTTTCACTAACAATACTGTTATTGACAAACAAGTTATCTTTTTAAACGATTAATAATTTTGTTTTATGTTGCAGGTGTTACTTTGACACTGTCTACAAATATCGATGGAAAGAACTTTGGGTCAGGTGGCCACAAGATTGGTTTCGCATTAGACCTTGAAGCTTAAATGTCCTTATTCAACTCAAGCATACACTCACATAAGTACATACACAGAGAGAACACGCAACGAGGATTCTAACCTATTCGTAATATTTACCTATAATTCTCATGGCGCAGACACCCACACTGCAATTAAGTGCTTCAGTTCTGAGAACATGATCGCAACCTTATGTAGGGGGAGATACATACCCTTAAAGTGGCTGCTTTGTTAGTATCATACATCAGATGAAGATCAGAAACCTTGTGGTGATTAATTTAGAAGTTATCATTACAGTGACTCTATCATGTATAACAGTTGACAGTTAATGCAATTTATCACCAACAAATTTCCTTGTATTATTCTGCCTGTAATTGATTATTCTACTTGGGATATTTGTCTGTCATTGTTGAGATGCTGTTTAAACAAGAACGAAGATCCGTACTGAGCGAGTTTGCTGCAACACGTTGAATCTAAAGTTAGAAATTGTGTGAAGTTATGAGGGATTACGTACTGATTCATCAGCATACAACAGTATTTATAGTAATCGTGAATGAAACAACATCAATAAAGTTATAGGTCATTCACTTAGATCTTTACAGTAAATATATTGTTCACTACCCTGTTAATATTATTACTACCAACAATCATACGTCACGGATGAACTCGAATGTTGTCACTTCATTGTTTGCCTTAAGTTTCTATTTTGTTGTTTCGTCTACCCGCGGCTTTGCGTATTTTTATATTGTTTCGTCAATGTTCGGTATTGTCAAGGTGTTGAAGTGGGGAAATTAGTGTTACTGGCAGTGTCAAAGCATTTACAAATCATTTTAGTTTTTTACTCCAACTACAGTTACTCATTATTCTGTCGTCGTAGTGCATATAGCGGTAAATGGGGCAGCAGTTGTATACAGGATTACTGTAATAAAAGTAAACGCATCGCAGCTACGCGTGAGTATTTTTTATTTACAAGAAAGAAAATTGACTTCACATTGCTGCAATGAAACTTCACAACAATGTATCTGTGTAAACTGGGAGAATTCTTCTTCAGTTGAACAACAAAACTGCGGATACGTATCGTTTGTGACAACGCATTATGATTTCTCGATGGGTCGGTGAAAGATCTCATAAAAGAATTTGATCTTTTTCACAATACCCAAGTCGATTTTGAGCGAGCTGCCGTTAGTGTACCATTTGATCCTCCATTGCTTTTGCTATCCAGTCCGGTTCAGCCTGTGCTATTTTTTCAATGATTTGATTGACTTGATAACACAGTGATTGTATTTGTTTGTCCCATGTTGGCAAGATTTCACGTGCTAAAAATGAACAGTAGTGCAAACGTGGTGAATCATAGTTTGCAATGAAAGAAAAATAGTCTTAACCAATACTCACTTTCGAAGTGTACTATCGAGTCGATCTGATCAATAAATCCATTCATTCGACCCTCTGTGATCATTTGACTGGCAATTTTTTCAGCTTTAGTTGGGGGAATTTCCAACAGGGCACCCAGTTCTTCAAAAGTTATGTTATTGTACAGTTTACTGGCTGAGAGTAAATTATGCTCGATTACTGCCCTGTCGAGTATTGTCGATCCGAGTCCATCAATTGTGCAAGCCTTCTGATGCGGCTGTAATAAAGCTTCGAATTCCTGCAACTCTGAACGACGGATTATGCGGTCCAGATACATTTTCTCGAGGATTGAATAAGCAGGAAGTTGCTGGCAACGTTCGTCTTTGAATAGTGTTGCTAGCATGCGACTTCTTTGCTGTCCTGTTGAGATATAAACGATGGTTTAACTGTAAAATACAATTTTGTTTGTCACATTCACTTTGGGTCTGCTACTTACCTGCGGAAGCTAGTACTGTGCAGATTAATGCATTTCGCAGGGCTGTCATACGTTCATCCTCGTGTATTATTGATCTATATGATAATTCATTGTATCTTTGTGCAGCTTCAATGAACTTTCGTCTATAGTCCAGTACCCTGGCATAGCATACCTTGTAATAGATTTGTAACTGCTCATTCTTAGACTCTGCCTGTAACCAACAGCATTTTTTTTTAAAGTTTTAATTATTCATACAATTATAATGCTATGTTAGCATATGTTGATCAAATTGAATAGTTTGCACACCTGTAAAAGAGAGGCTCTGTTAATAAATGCTTCAGCCTGCACTGGATCATCATCTTCTAAATAAAGTCTAGCGATTTTGAGATACGTATCTAGTTTATAGTCAACAGTGTATTGCCTAGAACAAATACACTATTAGATTTGGTTTTTTTAAACACTCAAATGGTAGAACAAAAATGATTACTAACTTTTGTCCAGTTTCCAATGGAATTCCAACCAAAACGTTTGCAGCTTCACGCCAATTTTGATTACGTTCATAAATGTCAGCTAAATGCTGTCTTATGCCAGCTACTTGTTCTTCAAATGAAATTACACGTGGTTGGACCTGGTATAGAGTACATTTAATTATACATAAAATTAACAGTAATATCATATAAACATATTCATGTTATTTACCTTATCCAAAGTATAATGTGAAACTGCTTTTGATATTTCGTCTGGCAGTACCAATAGCTGATTGCTAACATCCGTTAAAACTTGTCTTGAAATGACTAGGCTCACATTCTCATTTACAACTGAAATACAATAAGGCATTAGCTTATTTAACAAAGTCAAAACACATTAAAAGAATAAAATAATTTAATTCCAAAGGAAGCGGAGCATGTCCAATTGGCAGTCGTCTCCTATATGTTACTAAAAAAACTCAGAATGAACAACTGTTTGCATCAATTCATCTACGTCACTTTAACTATACATGTAAGATTAATTTAGTATTAGAAAAAAAAGGCAAAATCAATGGCCTAATATAGCAAAACAGGAACGTACTTGCTTCAATGAAGATTTTCAAGGCATCAATCAACTCCTCACCAGAGGAAGTAAGTATTGCATCGAGTATAGCACGATACCTAAAATTGACATTTTCACAATTAGCAAGAGAAGCCAATGGATTACCAAAAAATATAGCTTACTTTTCGGCCTGATCCTTGTGCGAACCCCCGGAGTGTGCTAAATTAGTAAGCTGTTGACGTACGCTGGACACGGTCACCACCATTTTTTTTTCGAAAATGATGTTTGCAACTAACAACTAATCACGTTTACCAGTTGTACGACGGCTGGAGGACAATAGACAACAACTGAACTAGCGCCACACGCGACGTTGTATGATACTATCATTCGATTTTCATACTAACGGTAGGTACGTTTAGCGTTCTTAACAACTTGGATCTAAAATTAGGACATTGAAGGTTGGAAAATGAAATTTTTATAAGCTACATAATCTTTGTATAAGGCAGTTATCTGTGTATAATTACAGTAACCATTTACGTAATTGTTTTAAACGAATAATTTATGTTTTCTTGCAAGTTACGTGGTTCCAGGTTGTTTCCATGCTCAATCAAAATTATTCGCACTCTGGTACACGTTGTATCTGATTGGACCAGATTGGACGAAGAGGGCGTTGTTTATGCGTGACGTGTTAACCGCGTAGGGCATAGACGCAGTGGAAATGAAAAATTCGTACGTGTCTTCGTACTTTATTGTGGTTTTCATGCGTTATTTGACAAGCAATAATGCGCGGTTTTTTGGTGGATATTCCCCAGTATACACTTTTTGAATAATCAGTGATTTCTTGTGGATCTTGTAGGCGATAAGGTATTTTAACAAGATTCGACCTTTAGTGTTGTTTATACACAACCTCGCGCTATGCATTGTGGGACAGCAATGGTGGGCGCGTGATTTTGAACAATTTCCAGATATTACAGAGAGACTCAGGTACGATTGATTAATGGGAATAAATTGTTAAGTACTCGTTTGACAGATACTTTGTCAATTATTTTCTTTTATTTTTGTACCGATAAATATTCTTCACTTGAATATATATGTTTTTGAGGCACGCCCCCATCCGACACTGTAGGCACTTAGTATGAATGTTAATGTTCTAGGTTAAGTTTAATTTTACGACATTTTGCATCAATACTTACATAAATTCTTATTGTAACTTGTTGATCAATTTTCACTAAATATAGGGAGTATAATTTCTTGCGAAAACTCCTTTCGCGGCTGACGTCTTGTATGAAATATGTAGTAAATTTATCTTGGGAGAAAATGGCGCGTCGATGCAAGAAATGGCGCTAATGTGAGTGGATGGAATGTATTTAAGTAATTCTTTAATATTTGAACTTTCACAATGGAATTTTTATCTGTGCATTCGTAGCTTGTGATTCATTCATATCGTGAATCCTTACATTTTACTCTTGCCGAACTACAATAAATTCGTATGACTTGGTGGTTTCCTAGCAAGTGTTTGAATATTTGAAATTTTAAATGTTTATTCGACGATTCGCATATATCTACGGGTTTTATTCGTCATTATACAGTTTTGTAGCATCTGTTTGTGCAGCATAGTCTTTTCCTTTGCTGTCTTCTGTTTTTTTTTAATTAAAAATTTTTACTACAAATTTCTAACCTCTTTCATAAATATGATATTTTTATGCTTTAGGAGACATGTATTTTATTTTAATAATACTGGGATAATGTACGTAAAGTACATGCTTAACAGGTCATTATGGAGGGACTGCGGTACAGTTTGACAATACAATTTTGTCTTTTATTAGAGATCATTACAATTTCTACATGATTATGTTATATAATTAATGGCATTAATAATTTGAAAATTGGCAAAGTTAATTGTGTATATTTATAAATTGCACAGTATAATTTTTTTTATCTGTTTATATTTAAGGAAAATTGCTGAAGCAGTATCCTGAAGATGTCTGCTAATAAAGGTCACGGTGCAAGAGCTCTTGTCGAGCCTTTAGCACTTGACTCACGCACATTGGGTGATAGTGATTTGAGTGCATTGAGCCTCTCACATAATACAGAGCAATATTCATCGAACGACTTTGAAACATTTGCAAACATTCAAGCTGAATTGGAATGCATGAATGCCGAGGAAGTTATGACAACTGACGAAGAGCACATAGTGATTGAGCGAAATGTTGATAATGAAACTATTATACCAGATGTGGAAATGGCTGATGTTTCAGATGTCCAGCCTGAACAAATTCTATACACGGCAGCTAATCAGAATACTCAAAATATCATATTCCAGACAAAACCAACTTTGCAACGTGTACCGGTTTCCACAATACAGGTAATTATTCAATCAAAAAATAGTATATATAAAATCATTTTATTTTAAAAAATGTTGGTGTTTGAAAGTGTAGGATTTTCTCGACACCTGTCATTATAGGTATATTATTGAAGTTCATAAATTGATCCAGGTGAAGCCGAGTGCGTGTCAGCCATCGCAAAGTCAGTCTATCATGATCGTATCTCCTGCAGGAGGCCAAGGTACGAGTCAGATATTGAAAATTTCCCATCCTTCGACAGCTTCAGCAGGTCAACTACAATCTTTGGCACAAACTCTGATAACTGCCAAGTCTGCTGATGGAAATATAGTGCAGTTGCGATCAGCTCAATCTACAAAGCCTGTCATGGCTACGAGTCAAGCAGGAAATATTACTTTAAGTAATATTCAGAGTATGAAAGCAGTACAATCGGCAATAAAACGACCTGCGCAGTCTGGTCAACAAAACAGAAACGTTAGTATATATCACAATTTTCATTAATCTCAATGTAATTAGAATTGTCTTTCTACTTTCAATATAAAAACAAAATCCTCACTGTAACAAACTAGTCTTTATCACCTAAAGACAATGGTAGAAATGTAATAGTAGAATAAAAAATTCTCTAGAAAACTATATATTAAAGACTTGTAGTTAGGTTCAACTAAATCAAACTTCACTCTACCATATCTTAACTAAGTCGAGTATAGGCGAAGGTTTACAAATTTAGTACGAAGAGTAGCGCGCCACATTTTAAAATTTATTTAACCAGAAAGCACACAGTTGCATTTGTAGTTTCATTGAGTGCTACTAAAATAATTTTTATTGTATAACATTCCATAAATATCAGAAAATTAGAAATATTTAATTACGAATTATCTTTTTCCAGGTCTATACGAAAATGATACTAACTGGTACTCAAGCACAATCTGGTCAGCAGGTTTTAATAGCAACATCACAGGGTGACAATCAGCAACCACAGACAATAAAATTTTTGTCGAGCAGTGCCTCTGGCCAAAGTATTACCAGTCCACCAAAAACTATTACATTAGCACAAGCACAGCAGATGTGTCTTCTGTCTTCTAGTAAAGTACAACATATATTACCTTCGTCACCTCAAAAACAACAGGTAAGATATTCTCCTTCATCGTACAACTGAATTCATTTATTTAATTGTACAAATTAACGGCTTATTTTTTAATAGGGCATTATCGTGAACAAGTTATTACATTCATCAACAGGACAAACACCTAAAATGACAATAGTACCAAACAGTGTCGTGAAGTCGCCCACAAAAATACTTCCTGCTCCAAGTATGACGACGCAAGTAAAACCATCCTTGATAACAAATTCGCAATCTGCAACATTTACTACTGGCAACAAAGCCACGGGTCAACAGAGTCAGCAGAAAGTGATCATTAGACAGGTAGGTAGATACTCACAGGACATAAAGCACATGTAGCATTAATATTAATTTTCTAAGAATCTTGGGAAGATGCTTTATTATTTGCCAAAATTATATATAAACAATTATCAGTGTAGTAGTATGTAAATTATGAATTTTTTGGTTAGTTGCTTCTGTCGTCGTACAGTGCCAGGAAATATTAGTTAAATGTTATTCTTTCTTTGCGATTTAAATTTAAATATTCGCTGATAAGGATAATAATTAACAGGGAACCTGAAGAATTAATCAAGAATCAATTCTTTAGAGTACCCTTGTTTTTTGCTCTTTGTCCAGAGAAAACGAGAAGTCGCCTTAATATTGTTTGGCAAAAGTTATATTAGAACGGAGAAGGAAATCCCTTTAAACAGCCCCTTATACTATCTTTTTTATAGTGTCAATTATTTTCAGAGTTCATTGAAACCTGGCACAGTTCTTGGCAGTGGACAGGTTATTAGAATACCAGCCAATCAGAACATCGTAACAGGATCCAATCAAGTTCATCAAATTCAAGTACCTGGACGACAAGTAAAATGATACTTTTTATATATATCATATCTACCAAATTGTTGCAAGAAACTTTATTTTGTATCTTATTTATTTCAGGTACAATATGTCAGATTGGTAAGCACAGCATCCTCTGGAACAAACAATGTAGTTACAGTGGGAAAACCTAAAGCGCAGTCGTCCTTGCAAACAATTGGAATGGCGCAAAAGATTGGTGGACAGCAGCAAATTGTTAAGGTAATAACTAAAGCTGTCGCATCTGCAATGTGCATCGTTGTGTCAGCTTGTATCTTTCAATTTGTTGAATTAAAACTAACATTAGCGTTTTTTTTTAAATACAAATTTAGGTGGTACCGTTAAATACTCAAAATCAGACATTGCGAACTGTTGCACCAAAATCATTAACTGCAAGCGGGCAGAGACTATTAATACCTGCATCTGCAACTGTTGGAAATCAGTCGAAGAGTGCAGTTGCGATACCTGCATCTGCACTGAGTCAACTGGCATCTGGTCAGGCTGTCCTTTCAACAAATTCAAATGTTGGGAATATTGTTGTTGTACCAGCCCAATATATTCAGCAACAGGTGACAAAAATTGCAGCTACAACATGACAGCGTTTTTCATAACTGCATAACAGAGCTAAAATAAAGCTTTATACGTTTCAGCATACCGAAGACGTGAAAGTGAAAACTGAACCATCTACTCCAAGTTTATTGACTAGTGCCCAAGTATCTCAGGGTTCTCTTAGTCACTTATCAGTCAGTTCATTAAACGAGACTAAGAATTCACAACGTTCTTATGCCAGTGTGGAACCAAACGGTATTCGACCAAGAAAACCATGCAACTGTACGAAGTCGCAATGCTTAAAGCTGTAAGTAAAATAAACAAAAAAACATCTACGTCTCTCGTGCTACTTAAAATCATCTTGTTTCTCCTAGCATTCAATTTCTAATATGAATAATTTTGTTTTATGCATGGACAAAAATTGTGAACGCACAATCGTAGTAGTCACTGAATCATTAGTCGGTTGTTTAGGTTCCATTGAAAATATGACAATCTATTGCATATCTGAAAAATTGTAATACGGAACGTAGTACTTCTCAGTGTGACTCGTAACTTAATTCAAGCACTAGACTCGTTTGATTATCCATTAGATTTAAATACACTTTGCATAAGATTATTGACATTACGTTGACTCGATAGGTACTGTGATTGCTTTGCCAACGGTGAATTCTGTCACATGTGCAATTGCAATAACTGCTCGAACAATCTTGGCAACGAGGAGGAACGACAACGCGCCATAAAGTCATGCCTTGAAAGGAATCCCAATGCTTTCCGACCGAAGATCGGCAAGGGACGCGAGACTGGCGACGATATACGTAGACACAACAAAGGTTGCAACTGCAAGCGCAGCGGTTGTTTGAAGAATTACTGCGAGTGCTACGAGGTAAACAACTGTAGTACAACTCGACAACGCAAAGGACCGTAGAAATACTATGCTCATGAGGGCCAGGATGCGTGCGTCTTAACGATATGCGTCAACAAAAAATTGATATATATATGAAACAACCAACAATTTTAAGCTTAACAAGCTTTCCGTTATTTACAGGCGAAAATTCCCTGTTCAGCAAATTGCAAGTGCATAGGTTGTCGAAACGTCGAGGAGCCGCATTTGGAGAAGAAATTATTGAAGGATTTAACAGAATCTGCGGAGAGCAGAACGGTGCAGTTGGCTTTGAATAAGAACAAATTACAACAATTGCCAGAAATGGCATTTAGACCGCAAGCAACTTCGAATACCGGTGCAAGGTACTGCCATTGTTGTTCATTATAAATTTTTCGTTGAACTATCTTTTTTAATTCCCTGTGGCATCAAGTCACTGATTGTTGCTTTATTTTAATAGGCAACCCTTCAACTTTTTGACTGACAAAGTCGTCGAGATAACGTGTCAGTGTTTAATGGCGCAGGCTGATGAGGCGGAACGCAGCATGCTGGACGATGATACGTCGCAGAGGCTGATAATCGAAGAATTCGGAAGATGTTTAAAGGAAATTATTGAGTCCGCACACAAAGCGGAAGCCACTTAGCAGCCGTACGTGTTGATAAAAAAAAAGCAGTTGCCAATTGTTATAAATGTATTGACGAATTGCTAAGGCGATGGCGTTGTTTGATTATATATTTTGAATAGTATTTAGTTAGGGAAGAAAAAAAGGTAGGGTAGAAGGAGAGAAGAACTGATGATGTATGCAAAGCACAGTTAACAGTTGCGCGTCGTATGATTACAGATATGACGTATAGATTATCATGCATAAAAAATGTTAGAAATGCTAGCAGTTGTATAAAGAAATGGCCGAAGTGAACTTATCCATCCATTTGAATAACTTACGTAAAATACCAGTCGATTACTCGATTCTGCTCAGGACACGATTAAGAATTTTTATTTAACCCGAGCTCCGTGACAGATTGTTTTAATTGCTATTTTTTTTTTTTTTTTTATATGACAGAAGATAATTGCTAATCTTTTTGAGTCACGGTTTGTACTACTTTTTGGAATATTTTTCAAACATTTTTACCCGTTTCTAAACAACATGGTATCTTATTGATAAAGCCTTCTTTACACAGTGGTCATTGTCTATGGGTGAAAGAAAGACAGGAGATGGAATATACTTTACAGCTATAAATATAAATAAATATAAACACCGTTCGCACTAAACATATCCTATATATTGTATTACAATGATTATCTTGTACATAGGCGTGCTCGAGTAATAATACTGTATATAATAAGCAAAAAAGAAATGGCTTTTTATAGTACAGAAAAATTATGTACAGGCAGATGTTAAAACTTTATTATTTTAGTCTTTGCTGTGTTATTATTAGTTTTTGAAGCCTTTGCTGTGTCTGATGCATCCTTGTCCAAGGATTCGATATCTTCACTCGTTATGGTGTCCACGGTAATAGTATTATCCTCTTTCTCCTTCATCAAATCTGGACAATCCTTTTTGAGATGCGTTACGTCACCGCATATTTTACAGGCACCACCTTCAGGGTATAAACCTTTAGGATTATCCGGACATTGCTTAGCAATGTGGCCTTCTTCCTTGCATATGAAGCAGGTGGCGTAACGGAATTCTTGAGTTTTATTAACTCTGCACTCGTAATGCGTATGTTCCGTGGAACCGCATTTGAAGCAAATGCCGATAGCGGATTCCTGCTTGTCTAAATTTGGACACTCAGACAGATTGTGTCCGGATGTACGACAGTGGAAGCAAACATTCTTCTTTCGGCGTGCCAGTGCCTTTTCACATCTACGTCGTTCTAATTTGAGGGCTCTATTGATTTCTGAATAAGGTATTCCTGAAACAAAATGGGATCGTTGTAATATTAATCTTACATAGGATAAAAGTCAATGAATATTTTATGTGTAATAGGTAATGTCATGATTTTCATTAATTTCTCGTTTACTTGCCTTTGTTCACCATTTCCGCTTTGAGGTTTTTGAGTCTTTCAGCGTCTTCTTTCATTATTGGAAATCCATCATATTTTACTATGTCTATATCTTTGCCATTAACTGTTATTGTCGTGCTACCAATGTCTGGCTTTCTTCTTTTGTGTGTGTTATCATCACGTACTTTAGGCGCTTTTCTCTTGTTCCCTTGTTCAGTATTTTTGTATGGATTTGAATCTAAAAAGGTTTTCTTCTTGGTTTCAATCTCTTTGCTATTATCTTGTTTTTTTAGATAATTGTCTTTATTTGTTTCCTCTCCCAATTTGTGCTTTTTGCCAAATTTCACATTAGTGCTCCAATTGTTTCCTTCTATGTTAAAGTTTGCATTTCCAGCTGTTGTTTTTTCATCGCTTGCAATGGTTTCATTAGTTGCATTTTTCCTTGCCATTTTTCTATTTCTTTTTTGTCGTTTACTTAAGGGTGCTGTGTTCTCACCATTCTTTACATGTTGAGCTTCCATATTTATGGATACAGTTTTTTCTTTCTTCATTTCATCATGTGAATCTGTAGACATTGCATGGTGTGTTATCTCCTTCTTATTCGTTTCTTGATTTACATTAGATATTGTATCTTTCACATTGCTTTCATTTTTCAGCTGATTCACGCTACTATCATTAACATGATCGTTTTTCTCTGACTTATGTGCCTTTTTCAATTTCTTTTTTGTGGTTTCTGACTTACTATTGTGCTTTTTTTCATTTTCATTACTTTCCTTTCTTACTTGTGTATTCTCAAATTCTGACCATCCATGATTCACATTTCCTATCGTATCGTAGTGAACAGGTTCAGCTTTTGCTTTTAGCAATTCAGACGCTGATTTTGGTTTTTCACATATTATTGTACTCCGATCCTCATTTATACCTACTTTCATAACATGCCATGGTGTAGGTTCATTAGGCTGTCGTTCATTAGATGCCTTAGATCCTTTTGCTCTTGCAAATCTTGTCATAGCGTGAACGTAGAAGCTGTATACAAATTAAAGAATGGTTAAATCTCTTTTCAATACAAAGATATTTAATGGAAAATGTAAGTTATCTTTACTACAATGTATCATTCAAACTATACCTTTCTTACAAATTTGTAGTAAAATATTTTAAGGCTAAGACATATGCATCGCCCATAAATATCGCCACAATAACTTTGAGGTACGTTTCTGTACAAAGGTTAAGCTCAAATTAAGTATTGAATTAAATAATACTAATTGATACTCTAATACAATATTTATACGTATTATTTTAATTAAAGTACACTATTCGCATCGCAATACTTCGAACACGTGTACACATACATACAAATACGAACTGGCCAACAGCTAATGGTATATTCACTCGTATGAATGGTACCCCAGTACAGCCACTAAAACGCGAACTGTCAACCAATAGTAAAACGTGTCGACAGGAATTAATACTGTGTTATTTACGGAAGCCCAGTAGTGACATCTGATTTCTTACTCGATAACGTCTGAACTTCTTCATGCTGACACACTCTGTCTTTATATTTTTTATCGCTATACATCTTCTGACACACTGTGTTTGCATAAATTGATCAAATGACGGATTCTTTATTTCCGGCAATTCAATTTAATTCTTCAATAGTTATACCTCAAAACTAGATGCATCAATAAGATATTGGTAAAGAGAGTATGTGTTCTAGACTTGAAATGAACTTTATGGCAGTCGTCAGGCAAAGACAAATCCTATTAGGTTGGGCCCGCTTTATCAATGGGGGCTTAGTTTCCACCGTGCAAAGCTTAAACAGAGTTAACCAATCACCTATCGGAGTTGAATGGAACTGACCAATGAGGCTGCTTGACTCTAAACTCTGCACGGTGGAAACTAAGCCCGTATATTCTTGGGTGTTAGATATTTACTGCGACTCGCTGTGATTGGAATGTGATTTTTATTAGAATTGATTAAAACGAACAGAAAAAAATATAAAAATTTGCCACGACGAGAGACTATTGTGTCTGCCATTAAACGAAATGGCAATTTACGGTTAACAGTTTTGAAACAATACAGCACATTTCTGGCCATTATCAGTGTAGGTTAATGCTTGTGCGCTAGGAAAATATTATTTCAAAACTGTTAAACGTAAATTACAATTTTCGTTTAATGACAGACACAATAGTCCCTCGTCGTGTCGAATTTTTATTTCTTTTCTGTTCATTCTAATATTAATCACATTACAATCACAGTAAATATCTAGCATCCAAGATTATACGGGTTTAGTTTCCACCGTGCAAAGTTTAAGCAGAGTCAAGCAGCCTCATTGGTTAGTTCCATTGAAATCCTATAGGTGATTGGTTAACTCAGTTTAAACTCTGCACGGTGGAAACTAAGCCCATTGATAAAGCGGGCCCAACCTAATAGAATTTGTCTTTGCCTGACGACTGGCATAAAGTTGATATCTTATTGATGCATCTAGTTTTGAGGTATTGAAGAATTAAATTCAATTGCCGGAAACAAAGAGTCCGCCATTGTATCAATTTATGCAGAAGATGTATAAAGATGAAAAATATAAAGACAGAGTGTGTCAGCACGAAGACGTTCAAACGTACCGGGTAAAAAATCATATTTCACTACCAGAGTTACGTAATTATTCGTCGTTGAAATTCGCGTTCGATGAGTATGAAAGGGCTTAACCACGGTTTCACATACAAGTCTTGCAACTCGTCCGATTTTTAGTGGTGGGAGCGTCGTCTTAGAGATGCACGGCACAGTTTGCCTTGTGGCCACAAGCGTCGCTGTCATCGGGCAACCCCTTATCTATCTCACTTCTACAGTCCTGTCTCTGTCCCGCAGTCGACTGTGGGAGAGAGAAACAGGAACGGGTTGTTTGATCGCGACGCCTCTTGTGGTAATGAGGCAAAATGAAAGATGCTTCTGTAAGAAGACTACCCCCACCATCGAAGTCCAAGCCTGTATGTAAGACCGTGGGTTGAACTACGTCTTATTTTGGTTTAGGAATAACTGAATTAAGGGATTGATTTGCTTAAGTTTTTGAAAAAAAACTTCTGTGATTTGTCAACTCCATTAGATCAATACTAACTAAACGGAATAAGATTGCCGTGTAAACGTAGTAAACAAGCTAAGCACGATATTTAACATAATATAAAATAAATAGCAACTATACCAATCATATACAAACACCAAATAAACAAATTCAAATTTTACTGCTTTCAAAGCAAATTATTTTTAATTTTAAATTTCTAAGTATGTCTGTCAAGCTCGAGATAGTAGAATAGAACATTGGAGAATGGCGCATGCGCACTATTCCAGCCGGTTAGAAGAGGGGATGGATCGTCTCGCGATTGGTTACATTTTGACGCTCGGTCCTCAGTGCTCTGAAACTCGCCGCGGGGGATAGAGCGATGTGTATCACTTTGTCTGAATTATACGTTTTCTTGGCATCGCGAACCATCGTCTAGAATTGAGTCTAATTATTAAATGTGCTCTAAAATCAATCGAAAATAACTTTTACTCCATCGTTAACCTTTTTACTGTATAAATCGTGAGTGTTGCCGGCTATGAAGTGACAATTCCCATAGTGGTGCTGCTGGTATGGTGGTTGTTTCTGATGTCGTGGTGGTCTAGTGCGTTCACCGTTAAATTTTCAGGATTCTCTAGCACGTAGGTAGCTTATTTATCGATTACCATACGATACTTCCAACTTTATGGGATATATCTTAAACCTGGCTTTCTCTCCTACATTCTTTCAGTAACGTTAAGAAACCATGGAATTCTTTTCTTGTTTTATAAAATGCGGTACGGAACGATACGTATCCGCGGACCGGGCCGAATGCGCAGCATCCCACGAATCTCTTTTTTCTTTCTATTCTTCTACCTTATATTATTCCATCTCTTTTTTTTGTTTTTCTTCTCTTAGCCATTATACTTTTTACCTTCCTATAGCGAATTATTAAGATTTCTCTACCATTATTTGTTCTTTGCATGACCAATTACTTTTGGTTGAACCGACATAAATTTCCTGATGAATTTCAAGTCGAGCTTCACGTAATATAAATTCTCGAGCTTCTCCAGGACGTTTTTACTACGTAACACTCGGTGAATATTAGATTGTCATCGGTTAATTAGCGTATGGAAATGAAAGCATAATTTAACGTTTACGTCTAAAATCAATTTTTTTTACGTCGAAAATTTAACGAAAATATTTTTTCTCTGATCTTATCGCTTTTCCATTTTCCTCTTGTGTCCATAATATATAAGTACTTTAGTTTTTGTTGAGCAAGGAATAACGGTTCACGCATGTATGTCCAATGGCTCTTTTATTTTTTTCAAAATATTTGCCTCGAGCTTGACAAACTTTCCTAGAAAATTTAAATTTGTACAATGCCTCCATCTTGTTTTAGGGGTAATTTGACTCTTTGTAACGTCGTTTTACTAAGAGTCAGGTTGGGTTAGCTTTGCTACACTATCACTCATAAAAATGTTCGATCAGGTAAACCATGATATTGCAGAAGGCTAATATAATCTTTCTCACTTTTTAATAGTCCTTGATATATTTTTTTAAAAAAACGATACTATAAACACTCATGCGTATCTATTTTTATCGATATCAATCGACGTTCTTGTCGAACTACATATCAGTGTCAGAACCGTATTTACACCTTCTTTGCACAAGTGTAAAATCGTCCGAGTTCTGATATATTCATCGTTTGATTGCCTTTAATTTCAGTATGCCCTGCTTGGACGTCTTTCGTAATAGATAGCTCATTTACAGGCGCGTTTAATTAGTATTCGCGTCGCGATAATAATCAAAAGTTATCCTAGATACGTATACTGGATACTTCATATCTTGTGCTAAATTAATATTCAATTATTTACTTTTAACAGAACTTTTTGTCTCAGTTGTATCATTAGGAGATTATTTATTCTCTTTGCTACTATATATTCTTGATGCCATTACGCATTCTCTTTTGAATATTCTTTTACAAGAAAAGACATAGCGGCGATGAGATGAAAAATTTTTAAAATATTTCGGCCCTTTCTCGCACTGTTAACGTTACCCTACTGTAGGCTATGTAGTTGGGATATTCAGAGATGAAAGTGATGGTGAAATTGACGTGAGAACGAGATAAGCGAAATGACGGTCTTATTGCTTGAATATCAGTGTAATCTTAATCCTATGAAATTAGAAAAGAGTCGGGGACATAAGTATCGATATATCGAAAATATTCGATATTTGACATTCGATCATTTTTCAATCTTGTAACAATCGAATGAACGAAACTTTTTCGGATGGAATATTTAGGGCGAAGCCAGAATTACACTTGTTCAGTTACGTGTTAAATTCTTGACTGGCGTGTCTCGAAAAAAATATATGCGTCAACTTTACGTGTACCGATCTAGATAAATCTGTATCTTAACGAGAATCTCACGTATGACGCGAGCACGCCTGTTCGTCGTACGGACCGACACATATCTGCGTCTTTTTTAGGTTAGACCGAAAATTCGTAGTTTCGCGTCGCAAAGGTCGTACGCGTTGCGTAGTGACGCGTTTGAAAATTGATAAGAATAGTTAATGTAAATAATTGTGCAAATGTTAATTCACTTATATCGCAAATCGTTATAAGGATTTTTCGTTATCTGACTTACGTATTTACGTTCTCGACAGATTTTACCAGCATCACGTGAGTTTCGTTAATTTGACATTCTTTATAGAAATTTTATATTTAACGAGGACGTACTGTTGAGTCTTATATGTATACCACGTTTTTGTGTGTATATATATTTTTTTACATGGTTCCACAGGTACGTACGAATTTCTATCTTTGCCGTCGGCAACTCAAAAGAAACGAAAAGATTACGGTGTAAACGCATAATTTTCAGTCAAGCAAATTAATTTTAATGCTTTACTAAGTTATTGTAAACTTTATAGGAAAAATGCGAAAGCTGTACACCATTTGATGATGGTAGCGATATTGTCTGGAGATACTTGAAAAAAAAAAATGATTTTGATATGTCGAATCATTGAAAAATTACTTTAATCAAAAGCTTAGTCAATCGTATTACCCGTGTATTCCTGTCCTTTTCTTGCTCACGTGACTCGCTATCAGTAGGTCTCACTCGCGCGCATGGAATTTTTAAGAGACTCCGAGATTCGAGAGGCCATATCTCTTTCTGCTCTCGCATGATTAGTAATGGGTATTGGAGTGCTTTGTTGACTTTGAACAATAACAAAATCAGATTGCGCCATTTCAGCTAATTATAGAGTGCCGGGGCAGCCAGCATATCCCAAGGAAATCTTTTGGAGCCTCTGAAACCCTAATAACTATGTCCTTTCCGAGCCAATACGTTTCACTTTGAGCGTATCGCCCACACACAGGTGATTCAGAATTGACCTGAAAATTAACTCAGAAACACATTTCACGTATTAGCATGCAACTCGGACTCTGGGGTTGTTTTAAATATTCTCTAACATCGTTGCTACGACGGATATGACTTTTGCAATCACGAAGGGTCGAGCACGAAAAATTTTCTGACAGCGGTGGCTTTCTGTTGAGGGGAAAATTTTTTTTTTATACATCGAGCAGAGAAGAAAATGAAAGGCAAAAAAGTAGTGATCAAGTCGTGAAAATTTTCAAAAGACTCGAAATCACTTTTTTTTTTTTACTTCGTCGACACTTTCTCCTTCATTAGTGGCCGTGGCTCTTTTATTCTGGGATCGGTTTTATGCTTTTTATTCTTTACTGTTCTAGCCAGAATGGCTCTCAATATCGACGAGTAGGTATCTTCAGAAGTCAGGCGCGCGGCACTCAATGCGTACTTATTGCTGGAGTAAGCAAAAAAAAGTCGGAGGTTTTCCTGTGCACCGTATATGGATACGTGTCAGGAGGATTGATGCTATTGCCACGGACATTAAAATTCACAAGAGAATCCATAGCCGAGAAGTGCGAGGGAGTTAACGGAGCTTGGCTCGAATTATATTGACTCGTTTTCTTTCACTCTTTGTATCATTCGCATTGTCTATGGTGATAAGGAAATCGTTTGTAGTTTATTCTGCAGCCGTCGATGGTCTTTGTAATTTTTTTTTCTTTCTATTTTTTGCACTCATTTCCTCATGCTTTAACTAAGCGAATTAATTAGCTTTTACTCACTTTAACACGGCGTAATTAAAGATTCGACGTAGGTGTACGCTGTGAGATTGAGACAGGATGAACCGGTAGTGACGTCACGGAAAAATTCTCCGATGCGCCAGCGTGCGATTTTTCTCTGGTCGCAAAGTGTAAATGGAACTTTAATGTTGTGTCGAATGTTTTGCAATTATTTTTAAATAGAAGTGCTGGATAAGGATAACGTCCATAATAAAAAGATAATATTTTTGTTTCAGGCAGAAGATCCGTGCATGTTAATCGGAAGAGGAAAGTACATAAGAAAACCGGAAGTGAACATCAGTTTAAAGAAGTAGGAATAACAGTAAAAGAATTACCATGAGAATATCCTGCAAGAAGAGGGGGTCAAAGGACAAGTCGTACCGAAGCTGAATCGAAGAGTAACAGTTTGACCCCATGGAATGTCTTCGGGGCGCTCAACGTTCCCGAGGCTCATCCTCGTGCTCCAGCTGGCATCTGTCTCGCTCTTATGGTGCATGAATAGTGACCGTGCCACGTGATTGGCCGGATATAAGTGGAACCAGGTCGCCGGAAGTGAACGGGGGATGATCGGAAGCGCACCAGCCCTGTTGTAGCTGTAAAAGACGTTTCCAGGGTTGCTACTAGTGATTGGTGGTTAAGGAAAAGCAATAGTATTACTGACAGTACAGTGGATGCCGACGGTACTGATGATCTGGTGCTGATAACCCAGTGATTGGTGGTTCTAACGGTGTTTGGGATTGACCTGGGGTTGGCTGTTCAGGAGGAATTGAGGCCGACTATGATGATGAATATATAGTACAGGCTTGCCGATCCTCTAAGCGCACGTGTGATACAGACTGATTCAGGCTGGGTGATACGGAGTTGGAAGCTGCGGTGGTTTCCGCCGGTGTGGTGATGCGGGGATGTGGATCGGCGTCGACCCAATAGGAAGCCGAGACGGCTGGACCTGGGGAATTGGCCTCTCGTTCATCGTGCTCTTATGCTGGTGCCACGTCGGTCAGAGTGACGCCAATCTGACCGAGGACGGCGTCGCGACGGCGAAGAACGTTGCCCCTATTGCAACGAATAGCGGCACGTCCGGCGTCGCGTCGCCACCCTTGTCCGCCTCCTCGTCCTCCTCGTCGGTAGCGTCATCGAGCAGGCCCGATGATGACTGTAGCAATGTGACCACAGCGAGTGGAGATGGTTAGTAGGAATTCGTTTTTTACATTAGCAGATCATTTTTTAAATTTTGATTTTTTGGGGAGAGGGGGATAAATCGGGAGAACTATTACCAAAATGTATTAGGACTATAGAACTCAGTTGCATGCGAAAAGAAGTCCCATTTATTTGTGATCTGCTCGAAGTTGATCTGCTAACTTCACACGCATGCTTTCTATGGTAAATATACTTACAGGCTGTACAATGACACTCGAAAACTTTTTGCAGGTGATTTATCTAAGATTTTGATTTTATTTTTAAAACATATAGAAGAGCCAAAATTATTTAGTTTAATCAAACTCGTGCTTCCTTCTTGAATATTAGGCCGACTGCGCGTGGAGAAACCGGAGCAGAAATATTGTTTCTTTAAGAGACAATGTGTGCGCGGGAGAGCCTAAATCGATGAATGAATATATATCAGTATTTGCAGTTTTATTCGCATTGTTTACTGCATTACTATAAAGCTGCCCGCGCAGGGCTTCGAATTTCAATACGCTGCTCCACTTAAACTTGTTCATCCGATTATTTTACTCACAAACAGAATCCCAATCGCAAACAATTCCCCACGTACGTAAGCGCCATGAATATCATAGGCTTTACAGTATTGAATTTGAAACTTCGCTTTCCAATACGCTCGCACTCCTAACCCGCGAGTCTGCAGGATGCGGCATCAGCTTGGTCATACGCCAAATCTACAGGATATATACAGTGTCAACTTCACTGTAAAGCCAGAACGTCAATTATCATCCTTCGGACAGCCTTGCGCAGACTGCTGAAAATAAATTTTCTCAAAATCTCAAAAAACCATATGAAATCTCACAATTCAATAGTTTGTACGCATCGCTATTTCCTGTCTCCCTAAGAAAAAACCACTCACTAAAAGGCAATTTCAATTAAGCTTTAGTTTGCATTGCTCATAAGTCATCACAGTCAACGTCCATTGATCAAATAAACAAGAAAGCATTGCTCTGTATCCACTCACACATACTGTGTACAATACGATATGTTTCATGTTTTATAACAAAAGAAACCCGAGAATTAATACATTTTTCATATTTCATTCTCCAGGTGGCGCCGGCCTGTCAGTAGTGAGGCAGAGCGATGGCGGTGCTGCCACAACGTATCCTCATCCGCCAATAGTGCCTCCAACATTTCTGAACGGAGCTTTAACCTGTCAACCCTATCACGGGGTCTACATCAATCACATCTACTTCCAATTGGCCAACGCGTTCTTCCTATTGTCACATTTGGCACCGAGTGGTATCCACGGTGTTCTCTACCTGCGGTGCACCCTCTTAGTTGGCTGTGCCTTCCTCGCATTATGGGGATGGGCCATCGCCTGCTGGCTGGATGCTGCGCTCTGGAACGCTCTGTTCGTCGCCATCAACTTTGTTCACGTCTGCACCCTCCTGTACAGACTGAGACCAGTGAAATTTTCGCGAGAAGTCGAGGATGTGAGTTTTTACTTCTTCTTATTATTGTTACCGTTGAAGAAAAATGTATAAAAAAAAATTTCGAAGGCTCTTCTGATTTCGAAGGAAAATCATTTCCTGCCCGTTACTTACAATAGGCTGTATGTTAATGTCTACTCTTATATAATGCACCATATGTATATGCATATACGCATTTGCCTCTTGTATACGCATACTCGTTTCACTCCAATTGAAACGATACTCGATCCCACGAGTGACTCTCGAATTATCGAATGTCTTTCGAGTATCGCGTATCGAGAGTCGCTCCGTTGGAAATAACGATTGGAGTGGAAATCTAAAAGAGACGACTTTGCAAGATCGAAACATCGTGCAGAATTGATTGTAATTATAGATATGTGGATTTGGCGACGTCTAGTTGCTTGTTTATACGGCAGCCTATGCTTGTATTATCTAATCAAAGACCGATATCCGTATGCTTATCGCGAAGAGTTTGATGACTTCAGTGACATTCAAAGAGGCTCTTACCACTTCAATGAAAAGGAGTTACCTGCACCATCTCGTCGGATAGTTTACGCGAACAAGCCTTACGTTCTGCACTTCGTGAGAGAGGAGACTTTTTCACTTCCTTCAGTACCATCGAGATATGGACCCTTAAGATGCACTGTGGATGTCGTCAAGAACTTTATCGAGAAAGTAAAGCTTTATCGATTTGCGCCTAAAGGGGATTTCCCGAGACCGGAAGTCGTTCTAGACTCAAACGAAAACTTAAAATTTTAATTACAAGCTTCCAGGACTACACTGTACGTTCGATGATAGTAAGAATGATAGCAGGTAGTAGTAGTGGTAATACTATGCTTACACCACTAAGCGGATACTTGTTGGGGCCACCCTTCACGAAGTCTCCCTGCCAATCAGTCAGTCTGTAACTTTAATTTCCGGCCTTGGACACACGGGCACGCTACGAAAACAATTTTCATCCGAAGAGTATTTCTGGCGAACGCGAAGAATATGACGACGAAGAATGAAGCAAGACCAGTGGGATGGAACGGTGGTAGAAATTCTCGTGACCGCAATGATTTTATTTCATTAATTTGTTTTATAACTAAAGAAAAATCCGAATATTATTTTCTATTGACACGTGCCACGGGATCTTTAGGCCTAATTCCATTGTAACGTGCGTCATGTATAATTTCGTTCTACTGTTATACGTTATTGATGATTCAATGTCTAGATGCGCGATTAGACCGCCGGGTGCACGATGCGTCATCCGATTCATTCTCCCCGCTCATTTATTTGAATACTTTAGAAACACGCACTCTTAGAATGGCGACACGCGACTTGTTATGCTATCGCGAAAAAGCGCGCTCCCTCGCTTTTTGTTACGGGTTGATTCGTTTAATTTGATTTATTTCATGTACACCTTGGTGTGCGTAGTGACGCGGTTCTATTTATTTATATTTTTTCTTTGCCAGAACGCAAAGTCATTGTAACGTTTGACTCGTGGCTCCAGCTCGTTGTCATGGCAACGCAGACTGTAACTATAACGCGACTATATGCATCCCTAGTCAAATTAGTTGATACCATTTACTTCCATTAGCTGAAATGTCAATTCGCATCGGGTTGCTGGTGAAAGCTTTGACGATCGTTGATCTGCCACAACACAGTTGTTCCATTCCCTTGTGAAATACCTTAACTTTGTGTCGCTGTATCAGAAATGCATTCGCGTCCGTGCTGCCATCTGATGTCAAATTCATTAGGAGAATGTATACATGAATGTTACTTATTAAGTAGCTGTTTTTTTTTTCTTTGCCGTTCGATTACGAAATCTATCTGCCATTCCAGGTTCTGATACTGGAACTTGTTTTTGTCTTTTTTCTCTTTCTTTTTTTTTATTTATTCATATTCTGACTTCCATTTCGCGAATTGCATACTTGCCTGCTCGGACGGGCCGGTACCGATGCAAGGCAAATATAACGTGTAGCCGCAGTATGTTAATATGCAGAGAAGCATTTGCATATTAAAATGCCAGGTGGTCGGGTAGCTTAAAATTATACGAAAGGGTTCTCGTGGTTAATGTTAAAAGTCGCCTGGCCGCCGATCGCCATTATTGGTTTTCAAATAACAGCTGTTATGTCTACGTTGATGTTACGAAAAAAAAAAGAGAATTATTTGATTGAAATCGCACCGCGCTTGCATTTGGTGCTGCAGACGATTACGTATGTGTGCATACCTGAGTTGTTTTTTTTTCTAATTAATTTAAATTAATTAAAGCTCCATTCTGTTCTAACGTAAGGCAAGTTATGCGTTCTTATTGCGGCTCAATTTTTCATGACGCAAATCACGTTAGAAAAATGTGCAGCGAGCTCGAAGACAATACCAGCAGGTACAGAAATATGCGAATGAAATAGCTGTAAGGCGAATTTCGATGAAAGTCGCCCAGTTTATTCGCTCGGAATTCGTTTCTGGTCGTATGGATAAACTGCGGCTTTGCATGCGAATGCATAAGGGCATTATGCAGTAACTCGCGGAGCTGTGTAGTTGCACTTTGTACGTCTACAAACGTATTATCAAACACCATCGTATCCGCACGTACTGTAAAAGAGTCGCATTCGTGATCTAGATACGAAATTGATCTTCGTTTATATTGTTTACATCATCAGAAAGCCATTACGGGTGATGCAGTTTCATCTATTGAACGTTAAAGTATCAATGAGACGATAAACACTTTTAAATTTCCCGCCATTCGTTAACGGCGATTCTCGGTACTCCAATATTAATTGGATAAATTTTAAATACCGCGAAAGCTTTTAGGTTATGTTTTATACGCTATTCGAATTTAGTACTGCGTAGAGGGCGTTATGAAATATTCATAAATCACCGATGTGTCGCGCTGGACGATAATATAGATTTAATTCGATTTGATGACGTATTTTCAATTTTTTCATAAAGCCCTGAACACACAAAATAACTTAACGACGTAAGACGTAAGCGTAAGGAAATCAACCAATCAGAATCTAGTACTCCTCCCCGGGCGATAGTACTGAATTCTGATTGGTCTGTTCCTTTATGCTTACGTCTTACGTCGGTACGTTATTTTGTGTGTGTGTGTTAAAACGATTAAAGAGCCGAAGATGCGCGCGCAGGTTAACGTTAATATTTCGGCAGTCATAGAGGTGAATCCTGCGCACAATCTTTCATGGATCGTACGTTTACGGGTGATAAAATAAACATGAAATTAAAAAGTGTTTATTAAATGACATGAACATACGTCAAGGTATGGAGAAACAAAAGAGGTTAATCGCCTTTTCATCGTTAAAACGGCAGTGCCGCGCACGGCGTGCTTTGGGCGTTAATAAAGCAGCCCAGTAACGCTGACGACACTGCATAAGAAAGTCACAATCCAAGTAATGGAGGTTTTCCATTTTGAATTCATGTGACGTACCTAGCAGCTAGTGCACCTACAGCTGTAACCTATCCAACATGCCCGGTTTACAAGTTAATAAACATTTCGTGGGGATGTTATACGTTCGCTTTTATAGGAGCTCCGAAAATTTATTTAAATCGTTCACGCGCGTGAATGTGACGTACCTAGCAGCTAATGCACCTACAGCTATAACCTATCCAACATGCCCGGTTTACAAGTTAATAAACATTTCGTGGGAATGTTATACGTTCGCTTTTATAGGAGCTCCAAAAATTTATTTGAATCGTTCACGCGCTTCTCGGCAACCAAATGATTTACTTGTGCAGCTTATGGGTTGCTCGTCGTAGATCGAATTACGTTGTTGCGATGTCACGTGACTTTAATTTTTCTTCAGTGCCCTTCTAATAGATTACTTTTCTTCGTAACCTACACGTCAATTTTTTCGTTGTTTCCACAGACATTCACAGATACATAAAACAGAAGATTACTACGTTCTGTTACTCTTAAAACTTTCTTATACTTATAGAAAAATATTTTCATACCGGTCGAACCATCTAAGTCGCATCCATTCATCAGATTCCTGTGGAAGGAATTCTCAAAGCACTCTTTAAGCTTTCTCATTGGCAGGTTACATAATGTTCGTCGCAGAATGAAAGTCATTACACATCAAAGTTATTAAATGTTTCAAGATCTACTAATAAAGAAGCCTGTCGTTCGCGAAGGATTTAAAAGAAACGCCGTCACGTGGCAGGAAAAGTATGGATCGTTAAGATTGCGGCACGTCGCTTTGAATTTAACAACACTTAAAACACTGCGATTAGAATTTCGTGTCCGGGAGGATTGAAGTTGTTGTGGTCTCGTTGCGTGAGCTGGAAAAATTGTCCAAAATCACGAAAAGAAAATTCTCTACGACGTCGTGCCTGGATATAACGTATCAGTATAGTGATACAGGTTATCATGCCTTCTCTGTCTTTATTACCCTGGTATGGCGCCGTTGACGTAGGTCGCCTAACCTCTTCAGGGACACTGAAACGTACGTGCACTTCAAAAGATTCGTTCTCGAAGGGGTTGATGGTGCCAATAAAATCCTGGACTTTATACAGCCGAGGAACCGTTAGACGTGTAGCACCGTTGTACGTATGTTATACGTATTATATTATACGCACGTATATTGTATTTATATTCCATTCGTTGTAACTTCTTGCGATAACGTCCTACAGTAGGTTTTGAAATACTGGTTATATACCTGTATACGTGTCTATCTAGCACGTTTTGAATTTTGTCCCAGTTAACATGGTAACCTTGATTATATCTTGAAATTTTTTAAATAATTTTATATCATCTTATAACGGGCTTTACAATGTATGAGAATAAGTTGAGCATGTAGATTCATGCGCGACATGTACGATTTGAACAATAATTCTACAGAAAAGTCTCGATCATCTCGAAATGCATCAGGGTACTGTTGCAATTACTGGATCTTCAGAATCCAATGCAACAGGTGCATCCCGAAGCATGGGTACTTAAAAATCCTGCTAAGCACCCGCGTCGTGTAACGCATGTATGATAACGTTGGCGGGAATTGAAAAAGTGTGAAAAATGATATTTTATATTTTCGACGAAACTTTCTCAAGATCCGTTTCTACGATTTATTGGCATAATAAACGTATTGGTATATGATTGACACTAATTGGTCGCGTTAAATGGCTAAGCTAATGTAGTTATCGATGCGTTGAGTAAATGGCGGTACAAAAAAAAATGCGATAAGCTTGTCGGTAAATAACAAAGCGTATTTGACACGCGCCACTGAGTCCCTTAACTGCGGTTACCAACACCGCATCGATTTACTTTCGAAGGTATCAGCTCGTGGTCAGTGGAAGCTGTCTTGACCTACTACAGCTATCGTGTGTTTCACGTGCATCCTTTCTTCTCTTTTTGCCTTTTGTTACACCTAGGAAAAAGTCTGCGTATACGAAGGTGGAGATCGTTGGGAAGCGAACGCTGCAGACGCGGTGCCGTTTTAGCTGTAAGTTTGGTTTTTCTTCATGACTTTTGTGGTACAGTCAGATTTTCCTTTCTTCGTGCACTTATGGAAAGCGTATACAAAAGTAATATGTATGTATGTATGTATGTATATACCGGGTGGGGCGTTTATCCTGGCCACCTGGAATATTTCAGAAACTAGAGTTCGTAGAAAAAAATGTTTCAAGTAAAAAGTTTAAGGCAAGAAGGGGCTGATCCAACAGTCCAATGTGCATTTTTAATTTTAATCATGCTTTCAAGGTCATTCCATGTACAACTTTGGTTTTTCAAATGAGAACATATATGTTTCATTGCAGATTCTTAATCTACGAGTTAAAATAAGTAACTTTTGTTTGAAACGTTTTTTTTCTCCGACGATTATTTTGTACAAAATAATGATTTTACTAGGGAAAAATAGAAACGCACCTCAAGCAGAAGAAAATCAATTTAATATGTGTTCAAAATGTTGGCCTTGTTCCTTAATACATTTTTCAAGACGAATGATGAATGAGTTATTGCATCGCAGAAGAATTTTCGCCGGAACGTTATGGCAGGCATGACGAATACGATCTTTCATGTTTTCTCGTGTCGTTGGTATCTCTTGGTAAACTTTTTCTTTAAGGTAACACCGTAAGAAAAAATCGAAAACTGTTTACTGTTACTGTTTATTTTCATTCATACCATAAATCCACCATTCATGCCACTCTGAACACTTATTAAATAGATTTTCTTGTACTTGAGGTGCGGTTATATTTTTCCCTAATAAAATAATTATTTTGTAAAAAAGAATCGTCGAAGAAAAAAAATGTTTCAAACAAAAGTTACTTGCTTTAAGTCGTAGATTAAGAATCTGCAATGAAAGATATATGTTCCCATTTGAAAAACCAAAGTTGAGCTTGGAATGACCTTGAGAACATGATAAAAATCAAAAATGGACATGACTGTTGTATCAGCCCCTCCTTACCTTAAACTTTTTATCTGAAACATTTTTTTCTCCGGGCTCTAGTTTCTGAGATATTCCAGGTGGCCAGGATAAACGCCGCACCCGGTATATATATATATATATATATGCGTGTGCACATTACAGGTATTGTTGCACATGACGCTTTAAACCCGTCTAGACGATCCATTCCGTACAGCGAGTTTCTGGAGTGGCGATTAAAACCTTAAGAGACTTTCTAAAGGAAAGAAAAGGGAGCTGATGAAAAAAAATAAAATTTTCTCCTGGACCTAAGTGCGATGGCCAAATCGCGAGGATTTTACCTTCGCTATTAGCTACAGCGTCGAGAGCGATGCTTGCTGGCAATTTCTGCGACTGCAATTATGCAAAGTGGACACACGTTCGATGACAATAAAAAGGAGAATGGTGCAGTGGATGCAGACGTAAACGATGCTAAGAACGTCTCGACACGTTTCTTCGAATACCTTCACGACTTACGGGACTCCTCTTTATTGTGCACGTTCTGTTATTATTAACATTGTTTCACTTGTTTCTTGCATCAGTCGGCATTTAATGTACCAAATGAGGTTGAACCGTATGTTTGATTTACATTGCACGACTAATTTCAGGTCGACTAACTTTTTGGAATATTCTTTCATAGGGTTTTTTGTTTAGCATTCTATATCGATACTTAGTTTTAATACTTGTAAACTTTTATGAAACAGTTTGTACAGCAATATGGTAAACGAGTTACAGTTTATCGAGCGACCCAGCAATAAGTTTTTTGTTGCAGTGCTGGTTGGGTTGTATAGTCAAAAAAACTGCCTTGTTAGGATTTACAGTGTAAAAGAGTCCTCCAAAGCTTGATTATGATTTGAAACAACGACCACAGAGACTGATATTATTTTCTCTAGTTAGTCGGCTCGATAAAAAGGCTGACCTGAATAACTTGAATCAAGTTCCAATTAGGAAGCATACTGTATAATAAAGTCGTTATATAAGTTAGAATTGTGATAGCGAATTGGAATTGGTCACGTTGTTTAGTTTTTGTTTTTGTTGATTTCTTATGGTTGTTTGCTTTGTTTCAGGTATATGTGGCTGTGTTTCAGCCCTTGAGGGTATCCAGGCATCAGTTCAAAAAAATCTTGAATTGCATGAAGGTCATTCGGCAGCTGAAGTATCAGGAAGTCTATGCCCAGGAGAAGGTTACCAAAGTCGACTCTCTGTCTCTGGTGCTCTCTGGCAAGTGAGTATAAACGTGCGGTCGTTTGCTCTTGATATCTCATCGTTTTTCTCACTTTACTCCCTAGGGACGTAAGAAACTTCTAGGATGAATATCGGCAATCAATGGAATATCCAAACACTTTATCCTACTGAGATCCTCGAAGGGAGAATTTTTATAGAGAGCATTTTATATGGGAATTCTATAAAATATTCAATTCAGTATATATACGTACAAAGTGATCGTCGGCTTGAATTCCGACTGCACTACATTTTTATTACTGGGAACCGATAGCCAATATACCTTAAGCAAAAGGTCTTTGGAATTTAAAATAAATTTTCATTTCCCTTGAACTTTTGTCTTTAAGTAATTTTAAAATCTGATGTCTTTGCCTGACTACGACAATGGTGATTTCTCTTTAAGATATTGTTGTGTGGTCGACAAGGTATATGTCAGATTGACCTTTTTGGTAATCGATATACTCTTATGAAAATCAATACCCAATATTTTATACTGAAATTTTGTCATTGCACAGTAAGATACAAAGTTATTGGATCGGATGAAAATTTTTGTACAGTATGTATTTCTTTTGGGGAGCAGCATGCAAAAATGAAAGATACCATGTTTCAGTATTATATTAATTTATTGCGCATCTCTATATTGAAACAATTAAAATATGTATTGATCATACAATTACAGATTGGTAGTATCACAAAATGGAAGAGCACTTCACATTGTCTTCCCTCATCAGTTCCTGGATTCGCCTGAGTGGTTCGGAGTTTCTACAGATGAATACTTCCAGGTATTTAAATTGAAATTTCATAATAAAAGGAATATTTCAATGTTTCATATTGTTTAATAAATTGAAATGACTTATTTTCTAGGTATCAATAACAGCAATGGAGGAGTCGCGAATATTACTCTGGCACCGAGATAAATTAAAACTGAGCATAATTACGGATCAGTTTTTACAAGCAGTCTTTGATCACATCCTTGGCCGGGACGTCGTGAAGAAACTCATGCAGGTATCTATTTACTTAATATGAAAATTTGTTAGAAGGTTGAAGTAAAGATTCGAAAAACTTGAAATAATGAAAACATACGTCGTGCGCGCTCATCATTCAGCGCCACCACAAAGGTATCATTTTGAAGTTAGCTTGTTATGCTAATGCAAAAGTTTATGTAAGCGTGCATTGTATGGAGCAGGTCAGTGAGACTATGGCAGCCAGCAGTCATCAGCAACAAAATGGCCAGGTGGTTGGTCTAGGAGGAATGACAGGTATTGAGAATGACTCCGACACTAAGCTCCTGGTTGTGAAAAAGACTGGTGACAGCCAGGGTATAACAGCTCTGATTAATCGACAGCTTCAAGGTACTTTATTCTCCCTTATCTTTACCTTGCAATTAGTAAATAGAGAATTTGACAAAGAGAGTCTTCGATAGATACTATAAAATAATTTTTTACATTACTGTGCATCGAACAATGACATTCCTAGTCTGCGTAGTACCATCGAAGACCCTATCTGCCTAATTTCCTCAATGTAAATTACTTTTCAAAGTGAACCAGATACATCCTGACATTCGTAGACCTGAGAATTAATCCGTTTGTCTATTGCGCAAATAATTATGAATAACATTCTTAGTTCCTTGATGCGCCATTTGACTAATGCGCACGCAGAGAGAAGGTCAAAAGCCAATGAATGATTTCAACAAATCTATTTTGACACATGGAAATTGATTTCTCTCCGGTATGCTTAGTCTAAAGCTCTCAGGGTGCACGCTCACTGGATCATGTAGAGTATTAGCCTGCTACGTAGGCTCAATAGTTTAAGCTCTTCATGAATTAGTAATAGGATAATTATCGCGCGTGTGTGTGTGTATATATATATGCACATTTATTTTTTCATATGCATATATACATATACATACGCATATGTAGCACAAATGCGAGAAATAAGTCACATTGTCATTATTATAATTTTGCACCTACTTTGGTTTTGGTTTGGGTAGAGGAGAGAGTGCCGCTGCTGTACACGAGCCCTGAGGTGCTGAACAACGCCCTGCATCACCTTAACCACCTTCACGCGCCCTACGTACTCCCGCTCTACCCTGTGCGTAACAACGTTCTGTCCTCCCAAGTAGAATCCTCGTGTACGAGCTCCGTTGCACTTTAGTGCAATCCGAGTGCACTGTACCTTTCTCCCACATGAGATCCAAGTTCTGTTTGCGCCACGCGTGTCACTCACATTCCACCAACCAACTTGTCTACACTTCTTATTTTGTTCCCGGTCGTTACACCCAGGTGAGTTCTTTCCGTTCCTATTATATTTATTTATTTACTTTATCCTTTTACCTTTCTTATACTCTTGTACTCTTGATTTATACACCATTTAATTCTATTCTATTTATCTTTTACGCATCGTGTTTTCTACAGTCTCTTGGAAAGATCCATAATCGCCGTCCCTTCTTGCCTCGTAGAAGAAAGTATTATTTATGCATACATGATTATTCTTATTGTCATCGTTTAAGTTCTTCTTTACTTCGTTATGCTCTTTTACTTAAATACCGACCTAAAGTTGGCTTAGACTTTTTACGCTTGCGAGGATGACTATTAGCCATTCTTTCTCTCCTTTTGTTATTCAGGTAGTTTTGTCTTTGATAAGATTAACCCGGGATTAGACGCGTGAGATGTCTGAGAACCTCTAACTCAAATAATGAACAAAATCGTGCGACCATTCCCGGGTTAACGAACATTCAGATTCTCCTGTTAGAAGTGCAGAAAAAGCTGCCGTCGTCATTACTAGTTTCCATGTAACTGCTTGCTTATTATTGGTCACTTGTACCTACGCGAATGTTTAATGCCTGCGAAATTAAGATATTTATGAAATTGACGAAGTTCTGTCAATTTAACAAATTTCGAGGCCAGTTCGTTGTGCACTTGAAAAATTTAAAACGATCATTGCTCTTGTTTAGTAGAAATAACATATTGCTGTGCAAGTTATAGCCATTTTTTAGTTTCGTCCAACCCGCGCATAATTCTGCGAGTACTGTCACCTGTGAATTTAGACATTATTTACTATCTGCCGTGACACCAGACACTATTATAACATAAAGCCTATGATTCTAAAGGAAGCCAAACGTGGTACGTAATACTTTCTATGCGCGAAATAGAATTTTTAAAGCTCTTTTGCCAACGTAGAAGAAACGATTAGGATTTGATTGTTGGCAAGATTAAAATTGTCTTACTGCGCCTATGCCAGTGACCTGGACGAGGCCAGCCGTAGTTTAGAATATTATTTACCTAATCAGCTGCTAGAGGTGAAGTCTGATGCAGTGGCGTAGGCAGCAATATATTATTTCAACGCATCGCCGATTGAACTTTGTACTGACACACTCAATGCAGAATAAAGGATCTCCAGTCTTTTGATTTATCAACAGATATCCTCTTATACTTCTTTTTACTTAAAGTCTAAAAAATCATTGTAAAGCTTATATATATATATATATATATATATATATATATATATATATATATACACATATCTTTGAGTACTTATAGTCTTCCTTATTAGAAGTACCAGTATCTCCGCTCGTAGTCTTACGTGTAACAAGGTATGCTGGACTAATAATTGATTAAGGGTACAGTGCACAATAAAGCCAACCATGGCGACAGCTATACCTGTTATAATTCTTTCTTGTACTACAATGCGGTCTAAAGTCATATGTGAGTCGGGCATATGCTGTAGGGGAGAAAAACAATAACTTACAATTACCACGTTCAGGATTAGATTCTTAGGTAGATGGAAGGAAGACAGAAAATTTAAAAAACAAGCTTCACTAGTAGTCAAGCAAAAGCCTTTAGTTTGGTTAGGTACTGACGTTCGTCTCTTCTTTGCCTAGGTTTGCCTAGGATTAAATACTATTACTGTGGTAAGTTTTAAATACAAAGGTTGACTTTCTATAACTATCCCTCTATCTTATTATAATGTATGGTCATATCGGCATGAGCGCAGTCATTGTGTCACTTGCACGACTCGAGAAAGCATTCTGTGTGAATTAACGCTTTCTCCCTCAAGTACTTTAAGTGCCTAGCGCTAGATGTCACTGACGGCAGGGATCTTCTCACATACGTACTTTTTGGTTACATTTGCCGTGATTCCATCAACGTCGAACGACAGTTGAGATACATTGAATGTATACCTATAGTTCATTAATATATATATATATAGATATGCAACAGACGTATCTCGGTCTCTCAACTTGACTCTGATGGAAACATAGCAGTGTTCTTCTTTATCTTCTTCTTTCTGTTAATGCCTCTTAGGCAGGATTCGGTTCACCAAATTCATACCTTTGTACGCTAGTCTATAAAGTCGTACAAAGTGCGGCTCCAGTCACTGCTGCACATGAAAAATAAAATTGAATACACGCACACGTGACATACAGGTGATCGAATCAGCTGGTAAAAACTGTACCGAACATAGATGAAGCGACTTGACTTTAATTTGAAGCTCAATGTCTACGCAGTTGTCCACAATTAGTTTGCACCGCCTATAAACTCGTATAACATTAATCACAGGATCGGCACGACATGGGAATGCTCGACAGATACTAGATCCGATTGCGCTAGGATTTGGAAACTGCTAAATAAAAATTGATGTCGAATATAATATAAATAAATGCCTGCCTACCACGTTTATTCCCGGATCTCGACCGTCTGTTGCCTTTTTCTCAAGCTTTTGCCGTAAAGATCAGCAGCTTATCTGTTCGATGGTACAATCAACGTTTTAATCGTTGTCAATTAATTTTACAGCAGCAGGAGATCCCAATGCCTGGCGATTGGGAAGGATCGAAGAGACTGACCACGACGAGACGCCTGTCTAACCCAGGGGTCACAGTTTGGGCGCACATTCATAATCCTCTGCAGTCAATAACAGAAGGCCGTGAATATCTTGAAGAAAAAGAAGAGAAAAGTTGGTGAATAAACAGAAACTAAGCGACGGCAGCAGCCGACGTAACGACAACAGGAAGAGGAAGAACAAAAAAGAACAACGTGAAGTGGTGTGTGCATGTATGCGTGTTTATCCATATGGAAATATCATTTGTGTTAGCTGCTGTGTGCGTGTATGAGTGTTACTGTGTATGCGTGTGATATATATATATATACATATATAGTTTATCCAATGTGACTTTGCCATCCCATGGTCTTCGAGTACCTAGTCAAACAGTTGAGTACCAAGACTGAGGACGAATGGCCGACGAAGAAGACTCACGACTGACTTTGATCGCCACGTGCGATAGTCGCGTAATAATTTATCGTACCGAGGTCATAAACGTATTGTCAGGAGAGAAACAGAAAGAATTAATGAATTCCGTTGGTAAATCCGAAATCTAAGGAACTAATATTTTTTTTCAGGACTTGGTAAGGTGCAAAGGCGTTAAATTTTCAGACTTGGTCTACTATTCAAAATTGTCCTTCCTTTATTGTGGTCTCGGCCGAACTACTGTCGTCAAGCGCTCTTACAAGCGGTCCTGGTACCGCAGTCACCCACACAATCACACATAAACACACACACTCACTCATATCACCATAACCGGTGTATCACAGAAATGCTTCCGTATTTCTTCCCGTCGAGCGATCAAAAGCTTGCGTGTCGTAACGCGTTCGCTAGAGCTCCTTCTGTTTTGCTACTATTCACGTACGCCTCGGAGCGTTTGCTTATTTATTTAATTGTTTTTCTATACGACCCTTTTGATCATTGGATTTATTAAGTTGTTGCTTCTTTATACGTCGTTGGCTTTTGGTGCCGACACCAGTTATTGTTTTTTTTGCGTTTTTTCAAGAAAGCAATTTTTATACCTGGCAAATTTGCTGCGCTTTTTAACTTATGTTAGATAGGAAGTACAATGAAGAAGGAAATAATGGAGTCGTTTAGGTTATGGTCACGTGCTACGTGCTATATATCATTTTAACCCTTAAACCGTCGAAATTTCGAAAGTCGAAATACAAGATCTTTTGCACATTCTCGTATAAATGTTGTTTCATGTGTCGGTCGCGATGACGTCGGATGACGTCATACCGACGGGCTAAGGGTTGAAAAGGACTACCGATGCGTACATATATATATACACACACATAGAGGAGTATCGAACGCACGTATTATTGTATGTACGCTAGATCTTAATACTCAGAATTTAATGTTCCAAGCGTTTGGCGTAGCTTAACTGTTCCGTTGACAGCATCTGCCAAAGGTACGTTATCTCTGGTCAGGATATAATGTCCTCTTTTTTTTCCTTTGGTAATACGCATCCTCTTGCTCTTCTTCTCGGTCACTGCCAATATGTCTCGGCTGAAGATATTTATACTCGAGATAAATGATGATGGTGACGCGTTAATTAATACTCGACTACATCTTAATTGATTCTAGAAACGTCGTACAGTGTGTTGTGATGTTGTTTATGTCATTCAGAGTCAGAATCGTGCGATGACGATCCTCCTCATCCACCTTTCCATCAGTCTCGATCACTCTCCTTAGGGTAGTGTATCTCCGTTTGGCCGATTGCGAAGAGGTTAAAGCCCCATTCACACGAATTCTCCTTTAGCCGCTCTTTGGAAAATGTTCTATTGTATTTCGCATTTATGGCTACTGGCATGCTCCGCAGACGAGAAGATGTATCTGCAAAAGTTCTGAAACTGCTTGCAAAAGCAGCACGTGCTTTTTCGTTCGTGTCGCCCGTTTTTTTTTTTCCGATTGGCGATTTCGCGTGTATCCGATAAGTGCGCGCTGCTGTCGCATTTACAAAAAGATTTAACTGTCAGGCCACTGTGGAATGTTTACGTATGATTTGTACGACAAAGGGAGAAAAGGAAAGAAGTGTCTATAAATACATTTTCATATGTGATCCATGTAGCTGGTAGATTTCCTTTTGTCGTTTATTTCTATTGTAAATTGTAATCTGACACTTGACGTGTCTATACGGCAGATTTGACAATTGAAATTCAATGGAAAATGTCTATTCGTAATATTTGTACGTTACCAGTGTCGTTGTTTAGAATTGAGATTTGGCACGTGCAAATTATCCCTCACCCCCCCTCTCCCTCCTGGATTTGAGTTCGAAATATTGAGCGAAAAACGGCTTCCGGTATTTTATAATTGAGGCAATGCTCGAGCAGCTGTTAAATTGGCGATAAGTAAAATCATGACGTAAGAATATCGTAGATAAGTGGGTGTGGCCTTGTGCGACAAATTCTCCAGTTCAAATTTGACTGTATTGCGAACGAGTGACGGACAGAGGGAAAGGACTTGTCGTACGTTACATTGTGGCATTTTGCAAGTAGCGAAAAAGATAGTGGCGGAGGAAACAGGAACGGGGTGTGGTGGAGATCGGCCACATGTTTTTAAAACCATTAATCTGTCGTGAGATGCAGTACGAGCTGTACATACAAGTTATAAATATGTATATAACATTATCTAAAGAGATTATATCCACCGTACGATCGATTCGCAAGAACCGTTTGGAGAAGACTCGTTACGTCATGTTAACTATGGTTCTGATGTTTATTATTATTATTAATTGGGCATTCCCTATTTTGTCTGCACTATGTTTCGATGACCAATCGCTTAACTGTTGCTCGTGGGGGGGGGGGGGGGGGGGGGGGGGGGGGGGGGGGG
>JASANN010000268.1:6013-22321 GCA_031762395.1 Calameuta pygmaea | reverse complement strand
TGTTCATTTAATTAATTATTTTAATATTCGATACATCTAATTTATTAATATTTCAATTTGAACGTAATTCATTTTCGGTGTTCTACAATTTCAATTCAATTTTTATCTATTCCGCATATTCTGCGAGGTTCCGATTTAGCCTCGATTTTATATGTTGAATAAATTGTTAAAAGTAAATCAAGATCCAATAATTTTTAGTAGTATTTGGAAAGATTTATTCAATTTTTCGAATTTTAATTTTTTCTGTGCAACTAATTTTTTTCTTTTTCTCTTATTGCTCCTTCTTATTTCTTTTTCTCTATTGATGAGACATTTTTCAAAAATTAAGGTCCTACATGATGTCAGGTTGGCACCGCACTTTCTTAAAAAACGTCTCAAAAATGTTTCACCAATAGGCTTTTTCAATAGTTTTAAAAAAGTTCTGGAGTTCCTGGTCTCGTTCTAAGGGTTGCTTTGGGAACCAGCGGAGAGTTAGCGGAGAACCTCTGCCCGCCAAGCTGCAGGTTCGTGTTCACTTTTCGCTCGGCTACAACGGAATTCGCCTTGTCGACGGAGGCGATGATCACAAATTCCTACTCCTAAACTCGCCGCTACGATTTAGCTCCATGTTTTTGGTATCATCTAAAATCGTAGCGTTGTGCATCTCCCTACTCATCTCTGCGTCCCGAGGGACAATAATTTTACGCTATAACCTCCGCCACTTCCCACCGAGCAAGCTCAGTGAGTTAGGCGTAAGAGACTGCGTCCATTACCGGCAGAGGACCCAGTCAGCCATCTCAAGGCGCACACGAATATCACGCGTAGGAAATACGTGGGTAAGGTTTGACGGGCTGCCGCTCAGGTGGCGCGTCGACACCAAAATAAAATTTGGTTTTAAGGAAATCGACCCACTGGTAATCTCCCTACTCATCTCTGCTGTTATGAATAAAATACGTTCCGGTTTTCCACTTTAGCAATTTCAGGTTCCTGTTACGGTTCTAGGTATAAAATTTACGAAATTTCGAATAATGGTTACGACGGTTTCGGTCCCTTATTTTTCCGTTTATTATCGATTATCCAAGTTCGATTTCAGTTACGGTTATAGACCCTGATGTAAATACGGCTTCTCTGCGCACAGTTAATGTAGCAGCTGAAATTAAAAGCTTCATCGATTAGTGCTGCCATCTACCCGCTTAAGAAACAACTTAAACCATGTACCTGCGACTGATAATAAGAAATAAATTTTCTAAACAATCCATAACCAAGAGGCAATGACGTTTCCTTCCTGCGAATATTCACATATTCCTCTAAAATGTTGCCCACGATTGATTAACCCTAATTAAATCCTAAAACCAATCGTGTGCAAAATTTAATAACATTACACCAATATTCTTCTCAAATTTCGCACATAATTAGTTAATCCTGCTTAAATCCTGCACGATAGAAAGTAGTCGATTCAATCATTACAATTATATACAATTTCTATAAAATATTCTATTCCCCTATGCACAAAATGCTCCGAATGCGATCAATATTAATCCAAAGTGAAACAGTCATGATTAGCAATAAAAAAAAATTCAAATAAAAAAATGTCACAGGAAGAACTGCGTGAAAGCATACAAATAAAGTAATAATCGATGAAATAACATAAAGATCAACTGAGGCGCAGTATTTCAATGGCCGTTTTCACGATTGGATTCTGTAAATTATCACTTTCTATTGTAATCATTAAAAAGTCACCACCCTTTGGTCCCATAGCAATTTCACTATTTTAATCCCACGCGTCTGACCACAGCTTCATCATCCCCTAACGATGCGTGAACTATCCCATGACATGTACGTATTATTCGCCACCAGCCCACATGCCAAATGATATATTATTTATATACATATAAAATACATATTCATATGTGGTAACATCTTACCGCACTAGACTTTAGTATTTTCTCAATGACAACGACACGTGCTGCCACGTGTTCATCCCGTTCACGCCTTCGCACTTACACTTCATACCAATTTCAATTTGTCCTTGTATTACTTCCGTTTATTCTCCTAGGACACGTGCATAATTCATCTCCCGCATTATCATTTAGATAACACGCGAGTATACTAGCCACGCGTCTAGAGACGTATGACATTTTCAGAACACCCTTTCACAGATTTGGCGTAACGAGAAAAAAAAGTACAATATAACGACGAAAGGGTAATATTTTTTGCATCTTCACATGAGGCTCTTCAAAGTTGAATCCAAAATTGAAATTTTCATCTTGAATGACTTTCAGGGGAAACTTCGTTAACGTTGAAAAATTTCTTATCATTGCCAATGTCACGAAGGTCTTCAATGGGGGATGCTGAAGGCTCCAGTATGGATTTCTCGGGTGGATCAGGTGTTACGCGAGATACATCTGCGACGGGATAATAAATGCTACCTCCCAGTCGATTTTGTCCTGGAATATAAACCGTAACTAATTATTATTTCTATTGTTGGAATTTCTTTGTTAAACACTCGCGTGTTTGGATGCTAAGGAAATTTTGTTGCTACAAATAAGTCAAATACTCGAAAAGCCATCGCCGTGCGATAACGAAGAAATGTAAAGGCAGTAAAAACAAATCATAATTGATTTGTCTCAAAATGGCCGTTGGCGGTAAAATTCAAAATTTATAAAAAGAAAGAAATATTTGTACGACGAATATTTTCTCATTTACAGCATATACACTGTGTACAGTCAGTATTTTTTGAAATTTACGAGAAATTCATCATTTCCAAATGGCTGATGTACGGCGATTACACGGATATTAAATATCATACTGTATAAATAGTCGATTTCTGCTCACCGTTCCTGAAAGGGTGAGTATTTAAAAATATGAATAAAAATGATTAGCAGGATGGGCAGAGACAAAGGTGTTCCAAATAAGGGTGGCCGTTTTGCGCAACATCAATATCCAAAGGCGCATGAACTGTCCCGACGTAATGGCGACGATCTTTAGGTGCAGACGACTATTCACACAATCGCGTTATTTTGTATGTGTGAGTGAGTAAGGAAATCCCGTATTCTGATTGGAGCATCGAGGGGATGCTGGGATCGATGGGCGTGGACTAAACAGGGGATGAAACTCCGCCCATCTCGATAGCGTCAATCTAGTCGCTCCGCACCCTCGCGCTTAGATCTTATCAGATAGAGTTTTGCGTTGGTGAAAAACCGGTCGGAAATCGTGCGTGAAATCCTTTTCTTTTTTTGCCTGTAAAAGAAAAAGATATTTTGAGATCGTGATATTTTTGAAAACATCCCTTGGTGCCTGCAGTGTTTCCTTTTGCCATTTATTGGTCTCTTTGTTTTTAATATTTTTTTTCGCGAAAAGACTCTTCGTGATATTCTCAGGGTTCACGACAATTATTACGATAAGGACTGTGTAGGTTAATGCGATAGCACGGTGCAACGTGATATCGAAGATAAGTAAAAAAAATCGTTTTGAAACCTGGAAATTTTATGCCGTGAGGACAACGCAGATGTTGTGAACGCAGCCAAAATCAATGCATTACCTATGCCCCGTGTATTCAGTGACCTCAGGTGGAAAAAGGAGACAAGGATCCTTTTTGAAGAGCGATTTGGAATTTTGTTTATAATATCGGTAAGCCAAGATAAAAAATAAATTAAATAATTAATGAATAAGAATAACTCTTAAAACTGACGCTCAAAGTAATCGTATCAGCCATTGAAAATCTTATTGGACATTATTAAATAATAAATTTTTAGCAGCAGCACGGAAAGCTTATTATTATAGATAATGCTACGAAGTAGTTTGAAAAATAAAATTTAATTCAAAGGATATGGGTCCTTGAAATTTCTATGTTACATTACAATTTCAATCGAACTTCGTAAGATCAAGATCCCATTGTCAAAAGAGTCAATTTCGGTAGAACAAGAGGAATCGTCGCGAATCGAGTATCTTCTTTGATTTCGTTCCCTTTCGATTTCCTCAAATATTTAAAGGAAATCGAAACCGCCTTCGTCCATACAAACGGTTGTTTTACCATAAAAATCTGGTCGAACGAGGGCGATTCGTCGCTTCAACACCGTCGTTCACGTAAATAATTGACGAGCCGTCGCGTCATGCGTTATGCAGACTGCGGCGAGTTCGCCTTAATAATTGACATCCGGGTGAAATTGTCACGTCTTCTTGAAAACTGCAACGACGAGGAAGAGTAACGATACCTTCGAGAAATTCGTGTGGCCACTAAATTTCAAATGGTTTATATTACTTACGTATAAAAGTGTAGACATATATAGACAAGGGGAAAAAAAATAATCTCACACCATTCGCACCTTCCCTTCGGAAAGTGTCTAAATACGTAGACAAAATATTTGCTGGACTTATCTAATTAGAGCAGGAACCCCTTTCGTCCCTGGAGAATAGATGTTTTCCAAAATTCTTAGTCAACCCATAGAAAAATCACCTTCGGGAATTCGCACTGAAACAATAAATACTGGAATAACAAGATTTCTATGGTGGAAGAGCGAAACAAGATTTTTTTTTAATAGCGCTAAAACAATTGTTCGTACGGGATTGTTTATCTTTTTTTTTGTACTTACAGTCTTTTGTCGGATAATGGAGAGGGAAGCCCTTCTTCCACTTGCTGCCTGCTGTAACTTGAGTTTTCAACCGCGACGAAGGTTCGTTGATAAATTGAAGATTTTCAGAAAACTAAAAAAAGTAAAGAACGGATGAGTAAAAAAATTCCTCGAGAATGAAAAAAAAATAATGCAAATCAGTAAGAAATGTCAGCGAGACTGTGAAGTCTAATAATTAACTCTCTCAATTTTGCACAGAGATAGAGAGAACGCGATGGCAAATGGCGGACATAATATTGTTAATGGCGTCGGTCCTGGCTCCGGGACTTTATCGCGAGAGGAAAGGCGTCGCAGGCGTCGCGCCACGCAAAAGTATCGAACGGCACACGCAACGCGGTGAGAAGAAAAATTTTTTTACCGTACTTGTTTGAATTTATTAATTTAATACTGAGGGACGTGGACTCGAGGCTGAAGCCACGTCTGCGAACAATCAAAACAAAAACAATGATCTTGCAATCTTGTCAACAGTGAAAGAGTAAGAGTGGAGGCTTTCAATTCAGCGTTCGCTGAATTGCGAAAACTCCTACCGACCCTGCCGCCGGACAAGAAGCTTTCCAAAATCGAAATTCTACGTCTGGCCATCTGTTACATCGCCTACCTCAATCACGTTCTGGAAGCGTAGTTGATATTAATGACAAATATTCATTCTCTTCCTTATTATTTATCACCCCCCCCCCCGGCCATCTCACAAAAATGCGTTTCTGGAAGATTGGGTTAACCTAAAAACATTAGCTCTAACGAATCATTCAGCCTTGTACATACATAACCTGTCTATTTGTGATAAGGGGCTCTAGCGCCCCGTGTACTGTGTATCTGTTTTACGAATAAATTCATTATCGTATACACATATCATAATACTCGTGTCTTTTATTTATGTCACTTTATATTTATATTTTTGTGACGTTACGTTACAGTCATACCTTGCGAACAATTCCGATCATCCTTGCCAAGTCTTCAAAGGATAATTCATTCCAGGTTACGGCACTTCAGCGAAATTCATCGTCAAGGGATGAGAATGCTGGCCCTTCTGCTCCCTCGGGATCATTCGATTCGGGCTAAGTGAAAAAGAATGGGATTACAGGAAGGCCAACTTCACGGATCGACGCCCTTGCCGATTAATTCCCTAGTGCACTCTCCTGGACTCTAGTTCTATTTCTCTATCCTGTTTTCTGTGTCTATTTTATATGCCTGTCGTGCGTAGCGAGCTATAAGGATTTGACCACTGTTGTAAAGTCCAGTAAACAGCTGTCAGTGACTTTTATAAGATTCGCTCTCTCTCTCTCTCTCTCTCCTTTTCACGGGAGATATGGGAAACTATAAAAATCCGAGAAAGCTTGTCTGGTAACAATTTAAAAAAACTTATTTCCATTAGTCGTAAATTGCCATTTTCAATAAAAATTCTGTAACTTAACCTCTCTATTTAGTTCGTTAATACTCTAAATCGATGCTTAAAATCAAATTAATCAGATGACAGTTGTCAAACCTTACCACTGATTCTATATATTATTTTTATCATAGGTTAACTAGTATCCATGACCATTTATATTGCACCCCAACAGTTTCTACATATATTCCGCATGCATCGGTAATCTTTAGTCACATATGCTCTTGCCTTCTTTACCGAATGCAATCCCTAGGGACTCCTTCCACCGCTCAATAACGAACGGGACTAACAAATTGCACAATCGGGATTAGTAATCTGCTGTAACAGTACTACTCACATGATAGGCTGCATCACTTAAAACATTAAGCTTCATTATTATTGTCAAAATAGACACTTTTTTAGATTATCGTATCGACTCTCCACAAAGACTAAATTCCCAAATACAAAGTAGTTTTTTTAAACAGATTCCACGTATACCTATAATTGATGTGTAAACTTTGAAGTGGGGATAATACATAAGGGTGAGAGGGTTATTAGTTACAACGGACGGGGGTTCAACTTATACGTTTGCACAACAGCGACATGAGCTTGATAATCTACAATGGATTCCCACGAGAGATAATCCACTAGCGAGTACTGCGCTCGTCAGGTATTCGAAATACTTTTCCAGTGCCACTGTGAACTTGGCTGTAGTGCTGCCGTCTCTTAAATTACAACGCTCGTCAAACAGAACATTAAAAAATTGGTACAGTTAAGTGGTCTGCTAGTACGACGGATAATTAGTACCACTAATCAATAACTTGTAGTCAATCGAGACAGTACTATTAAATCCCTTCAAGTAAAATAGACTGTACCTTCAGTTGAGTGATGCGTGAATGATTTCTGACAGTTCCTTTGTCAAAATATTCAAAATGCCTCAGTGGTTCAAACGTGGATTTAAGAGCCACGTTTCTCAACTTAAGAACGTATCGTCGACGCTACGCTGGGTCCAAGTGTTATCTTCGATATTTTCACTGGGTGTCTTTGAATTTCCACATGGAAAACAGAGGCGTTATTTTACTGCTTTTTACGTTGTTTTTATGACTTGTGGGTATTTGATATGCATTCAATTTCAATTTAATGCTCATATTTATGAACTCATCGACCCTGAAGCACTAATTTCTGTCTATTTCAATTACATCAACATCACCATGGCTGCCGTGTCCATTGTCACGTGTTTGTATAATTATTCGGTACGTATATAACGATGAGAATAACGAGTAGTATCGATTTAAGAAATTGTTTTTATTTTATCCTCCTACTGTCCTTTTTCTCGTTTCCCTTATCTCCTGAACTAAAGATTGCCAGACTATCTGAAGGCAGGCACGGAAGGGAGACCTATGTTAACCTCTTGCGGCACTGCACCGAACTGCAAAGTTATATTGAAAAAGATATTTTTTACTTGTATGTACAGTAGGCTAATACTTTTTTTCTGAATACATTTTCCTTTTTAAAGGCTATGAGAACGTCTCAGATGAAGATCGATAATATCGACAAGATACTTCATAGCTTGGGAATTTCCAGAATGTACTGGAAGGAGTTTATTACGAATGTAAGGATAACCATTGCCATCATAGTGCTAGATATTATACTGTGTGCAGTGACTACTTATTCATTTCACATCAACGTGGGTCCATTAGACGCCGTAGTCGTAAGCGTCTTTTTCAACTATCCATTTCAAATTAGTCTTGCTTTGGATCTCGTTTTTATAACGAATAACGGGTGAGTTTTCTGGCATCACTTTCAAATAAGTGACAGTTGCAGACGATACGTCATCAGTACGTTACCTCTCGTTCCTTTTCCATTCAGGCTTATATCCACGAGATTGCAGAGTATGAACACTTTTATGGAGGATACGATAAAGACAGTGATGAAGCCAGTTAATATGTGGAAAATCGATAATCAAAGAGACAGTAGAGTCACGAAAATAAAAATAATCAATTCCGATCTGATACGTGCAAAGTATATAACCTCTGTGGTGCAGACGATACGGTAAGTTGATGATTTTATCTTTACGATAGATACATAGGTCTCGTTGTTGTATCATATAATGATGTAGAACAATTATCAATGACTATCAACAAAATACACTTATGACGTAGGCAAACTCACCAAGAACTATGTGACATCGCACGGGAATTCAACGAACAACTTAGTGTCCCAGTTACCGTCGAGATGGCGGGATGCTTCGGGTTGTTTACAGGAATACTTTATAATCTTTACCTCTCATTAATCGGCAACCGTGATTCAATGATCGAAAAGGTGAATATTGCCACAAGTTTGAGTTTGTGGTCGTTCATCTATATAGCAAAGGTCTTCATCGTAAATCGATCCTGCGCTATTGCCGTCGTTGAGGTAATCCTTATTGACTATTTGCCGACCATGACTATTCTCTGTTGTTACTGGTATACATATAATTTCGCTTCTCGGTAGGCTCAGAAATCCGGCCAGATTATTCACGAACTTGACAGTCCCATAATAAATGATGAATTACGGAACGAGGTGAGAATGAGACACTGATACCTCTGTTTCGTCATAATGGATCGTTGATTAATCCAGGATCTTCACAGTGTGCATATATTTTTGTAATACAGGTGCATCAATTCGCGCTTCAGATGATACAGAATCCTTTGATATTCACGGGATGCGGATTCTTTCCTTTGAATTATTCATTTTTACAGTCTGTAAGTATTTTTTTTTTTTTTTTTTTAATAGCCCATATGCCCATAGGCACTGAGAGTAGCAACCACTCGGGGTCGTAGTTTGTTTGCAGATTCTCTAAACTCCACCTATTATACCCTCACTCTAGGCGCAAGGAACAATAGCTATCGCGAGCTATCGTTAGTTCTAGTAGGTTGGGTTAGGATGCCCCTCTACTTGCTTGTCAAAGTGGAAATGGGCAGCGACAAACACGTAAGAGTGGGGAGTGGATGCTTATTGCCGAATCCTACTGTACGCTGTTTCTATATCTATAGTGATCGGTTATCAATTACGCAACTTCTTTACAGGCTAATATTAATTTGACAATTTAATTAATTATTCATGCTTGACAAACAATTTGAGCATAATAATATCCATTCTGATGACATTGATCTTTTACTTGTACTTTGCTGTGTTCAGCTATACACTTATCGTCCGTGTGATTCTTGTGCTTGTTATCAATACCATAAAGTCACAGACAAGGATCGCGATGTTCATAACTTTTAAGATTCCGAATGATCGTCATTTTTCTGATTGTCTAATTACTGAATATTTTTAATTCCAGTTCGTTGGTTCGGTGACGACATATTTGGTAATATTGATACAAATGAACAAAGTACCATCGAAATCGGGTGTGCCGAACGAGCTACCAGCGATTTATGACAATTCAACAGAATGTTCGTATGAAGATAGTTGATACGTTTTCACAGGACAAGATTTAAGCGGGATTCATCAATTACGTGTATGAAGAAGACAAACGGCGAATAAAAAATGCCGGTCGATAATTAACGATTTACAATTTATCATTGTTACTGTACAGGGTTATTCGGGCCAAATGAAAGAGCTGGAGTTAGTTTGCCCATTAAATTTCTATGGTAGAACCACCAGTGCATTTGTGTAGCCCTGAATAAACCTGTATACTGGAATGCGTACGTATTTTCTGGCGCCATCATCCATATTAATTATAAATAATTAATTGTGTCGACCTTTAAAAAATTGACATCGCACAAAGTGTACGATATTAAAGCAATTAGCTTAATTGGGAATATAATAAATACTAAAAGGGTAGGAGAGAACATGAAATTGAGAAAAGGAGAGAGTGAGAGGAAGAGATGGCCAATATTTCGTTATGTGTAATAATGTACGTGGAACAGGGAACTTTATGAATTGGGACATCAGGGAGTACGAGAGGGCACAATGATATGGATCGCCTGTACATTTTATCTAATGACAATAGAAAATATATTGAGGTACGTGACGTGATGTTTGTGTGAAATTCGCCTAGTTCGCCCTGACGAGCTCAGAAGTTTTTGGCAGGTGGTGAAATAGCATTCATAGAAATCCAAAAGTATTAGAATTCTTTTAAAATTTGCACGTTTGTCCTATAAATAAATAAATAAGAATTTGCTGTGTATAAAGACAGTGTAATGCTATAAGTATACGTATTGTATAATCCTACTGTAATAATAAAGATAAAAGACCTGATTAATTTTTCTTATTCACATAAAAAATTAGGCTGATGACTACATACGGCACACAATATATTTAATAATAACAAAGAGCCGTGAATTGATATTTTAAAAACGTGTCTGTGTCACAATAATAAAAAAATGGCAAATTTTCAAAGAAATACTTTTCGCGCTGCTTGTCTACCAATGCTCATTTGCAGCTGGATAAATGGTTCTGTAATAATTGAGTATCCAATGGGTCGTCAAAGAAAAATTTTGAGTAACATGATTGCCTTTTTTAATTTACTCTTTTATGTAGTGAATAGCTACTGGAATTTCTCTATGAACATTTCCGTGACGTCAAATAACTTGGGCATGAAAAGAATAGGCCATTACATCATGAATTTCGTAAATACAATATTGTGTGTATATTCAGGAATACTCAGCTTACACCACAGAAAGGTAAAACGATAAAATTTGAATACAAGACAGGCCCGACCTATCTACTAAATATTAATTTCGCAGGCACCAGAAAGGTTCATTTCGCGTATCCAGGTAATCGACGACACTTTGGAGAAATTTGGAGTTACTCAAAATTATCAAGCTCTCTATATCCGCAATCTCTATACAATACTTCAGATGTTCATTGTCGTCGAGAGTGCCAATGTTATCAATATGACAATCCTTTTTAACAATAATATTAATTTACGGATATTGATACTAGCTTTAATGACACATCATTTGATTTTGATTATGTACATTTCTGACATGGGTGTCAACGTGACGATAAGGTCAGTTCATATAGATAATTGCACTAAGAGTCTTTGTGCCTTTCATTAATTTCATAATATTAAAGGTTTGCTCCGATATTATCAGATACGTCGGTAAGAAGTTCCAGCAACTTAATGACGTTCTAGAAGGTTATGCAAACAAGGAATTATACGCAACGGAAGCTGAGCGTCGACAGGTATTTGATCGTCATAAGTCATCAAAGATTCATCGTGTCATCAAGGCAGCCAGGTAAGGTTAAGTTAGGTTATGTGACAAGATTGCTTACTAAAGATTTTATTCAGTACCAAAAGTCTCGTTCATTTAAGGGAGACTCACCTGGAGCTCACGAGGCTCTCACAAGGGATCAATGCCATATATGGCTTTCAAATGCTGTTATCAGTATCGCTATCATTTCTGGGGATAATGTGGATCCTCTATTACGCGTTTATTAAAATGTTACAAAGTAAACTAAATTTGAGCGATATTTCGGATCTAAATGTCCTGCAGATAGTAGGCTGGTTTTTTTTTTATTCAATGAAAATCATGATGATCATTCGGCCCTGCGCAGAAGCAAGAAAAGAGGTATCAGACGTCATTGATATTTAACCCGGGAAAGGTCGCACGATTTTGAACTCGATTTGAAAGGCATCGAAGCTGGAATGTCTCGGACATCCTACGCGCCTAGTCCCGGGTCAAAGATTATTCCATACACCTTCACAGTTGGTTGGATTTTTCTTTGCCGTTGTTGTTACATATTGTAATTTATTTTTTTCCTACTTTTCATTTATTTTCTCTTTTCCTTTCAGGCAAAAAGGACCGATGATATAATTTATAGACTGGGCGATACATCGCGTGACCATATGATCCGGAAAGAGGTACGTCCTCGTGCTGCGCAATCTGTTCTTTGCGTTATCTGCGATAAGGATTAAACCAAAGATAATTGTATCTGATGATTTCTAGGTGCAAGATTTTTTCCTTCAAATATTTCAACATCCTGTAGTCTTTTCGGTTAATGGATTCGTCGACTTGGATTACACGTTGATACGAAGAGTAACTATTGTTTTTAATCGTTACAGCAATTCTCGCCAATTTTATTAATCTCTTATTAACTTATTGCAGATGATTGGTACAGTCACGACGTATCTTGTCATTTTTATACAAGTCGATGACATCAAACCTACTGACAGCGCTATGTCGGCGGAATCATTGAATATATCATTATAAAAGCACTATACATATAATATACAGTATATCACATCTAATGGCAAAAGTTCCAAGACTTGTATAAAGTAACGTAGCATTTAAAATTATTTGCTTATCTGCAACCTGATTGTGCTACTAGGTCTGTTTATGCGTAGAGATTTGTCTTACTATTGCTTAGAGAATTTGTGAAAATAAGTAGCTATGTCAGCGAAATCATTGAATATATAGAAGCACTATATAATATACACTATATGACATCTAACGGCACAAGTACAAAAACTTATATAAAGTAACGTAGCATTTAAAATTATTTGCTTATCTGCAACCTGATTGTGTTACTAGGTCTGTTTATGCATACAGATTTGTCATACTATTGTTTAGAGAATTTATGAAAATAAGTAGCTATGTCAGCGAAATCATTGAATATATAGAAGCACTATATAATATACACTATATCACATCTAATGGCACAAGTACAAAAACTTATATAAAGCAACGTAGCATTTAAAATTATTTATTTATCTGCAACCTGATTGTGTTACTAGGTCTGTTTATGCATACAGATTTGTCTTACTATTGCTTAGAGAATGTGTGAAAATAATAAATATCTCTTGATTATCGAACGGAGAGTCTCTCTTGAGCGTGTGGGGTGCAACATGCATCAGATATGTGCCTACCGACCTGCGCACAGGAAATTCCTCGGTTGAATCATAAAAGAAGCATAAAGATTAGTGGAGCACAGGAGACAGTGTCAGGACTTCAGTTCTTCGTTAGACGTCTAAGGTGCTTGGGAATAATTGCAATTTAAGTGTCTACGACGAGCAGTGTTAATGTGGATATAAACTACATTTAATTTTTCCAACTGCAGAAATTTCTTAAAACTTATACGCAATGAACAAGTTGGAGATTCATGGTCGATCGGTACAGATCATTACATGGATTTTCGGCCTCAGTTGCATCGAATATCCTATTGGTCGTCAACGACCAGTTATCAGCTTTTTTTATCTCACGTTCCTCATAGGAATACTGAGCTATAATATAAACTATATTATAAACCACGCAGCTTTCAGTATATCTGATTCAACTTTTTCTGAAAAACTATTTACGCTCCTCTTTTTCCTGAATATTGGAATTTTGTATTACATCTTGGGATCTGTATGGTTATTTAGAAATGTATGTTACTTATGGAACAGTCGAATTGCTAATTGAAATTGATTATTTTTAAAGGAAGAATCGAAGTGTTTACGCCAGCTGTACGAAGTCGCTGAATCCATCGCGCCCATCAGCAGTGATCCGGATTTGAAAGATGTGAAGAGCAATAAAATGATACAGATCATTTTCTGGATTACGAGTGTGATTCACATAGTCCATTTCTCCATAATTGATGCTTTGGACACTGAAACGTTAAGCTCGAATTTGCTCCAGTATCATACAATCTATTACGTTACTTTCCAGAAACTAGCGATTCTGTATATTAACATAATCTTCGTCAACTATCTGCGGTAATTATACTTATGGAAACGCATCTTATGAAACCTACATCAAAGATAAAAGATTTGCGTTTGTTTCTGATATACTAAAGAAAATTTCGCAGGATAATCCAACTGAACTTTGCAAAGCTTAATAAAAGGCTCAAGGAACTTATTGCGATCACTGATTGCTCGTCGAGTATGAGTGTATATGAAATTATCAAAACTATTTCGTGAGTTGACTGTACTTTGAAAAGTTCAAAGCGTTATAATATAATTTTCAATAATATTAATATCTCTGCATTTACGTTTTGGCGATTTGTATAAATAAAGAAATCATTTTCAGGCGCATCAAGCAACTGCATGTACGACTTACACGGGTATCGACATCTTTTAACAATTTGTACGGTATATACGTACTTCTGTCAATAACGCTAAAATTTGGCACTATGATATTTAGCTTGTATACTGTATACTGTAGTCTTTATAATATTCAATCTAATTCCAAAACTCTCATCTACACCGTAATTAGTTATTGTATGTCGATCAGCTTAGATCTATACATCGTGATCATTGTGATTAATGCTTGCAGACTGACTACGATGGAAGTGGGTATTGGTATATGTTAAAGTTCGTTTCATAATAAATATTTATTTGCTTTTCTTAACAGGCCAATAAAACAGGATGCATAATTTTCGAATTAAGTAACAATGGATCAAGCATGGAGATTGATAATGAGGCGGGTATATCGTGCAAATTATAAGAAACAGTAGAAATTTTTTAACGTACATTCAGGGTCTGCCTATGTATAATAGGTTTCGCCTGGGCCAGGCCTAGCCTAGGACCTCGACGGGTCCTCGATATTTATAATGAAATTTCTACTAGCTTATTGATTAAAATAATCTTAGGATTTAAAAATATTCGTACCTGATAAATATTCTTATTCCGCAGATCGAACGATTTTCCGTGCAGCTTCTTCAAAGTCCCTTAGAATTCACGGCGCATGATTTCTTTGTTCTGAATCGTGGAATCATATTCGACGTATGAAATTTTATAAACATTTTCTTAAGGTATCATGTTAATAAGTTTATTCAAATTAATCCTTACTGCTCTTGTTTTCAGATAGTCATGATGCTGATTACTTATCTCATCGTTCTCTTACAACTATCAACGTATGAAGTGTGAAGTTAAAATAATCAATGTAGTTACGTACACGGTGTATTGTATGAAGTGTGCATTAATAAATCGTTAGTCAAAAGTAGAACAAAAATATATAACATGTCGATCTTATTGATTCCCATAAAATTCAAAATTGCATAATCGATTTTCACGACTTTGCAAAAGAAGCCTAGTCTGCCGTTAAAAATAGATATAATTCTCGTGACATACTGATTACGATCGCCAATTATTTTAGAGAGCGTGCAGTGCATTTCTAATTATAATTGCAGTAGCCTACGTAATTTCCAAGTACCATAAAAATTCTCGTAAACCAAATTGCTAAGAAGGGACGTGAAAATTTTATAAAAAATACTTGCTGAGACTTTAGTCGGCAGTCGAGCATCGTGGATCATCAGTCTCGAATATCAGATCTTAACAAGTGCATATATATATATATATATATATACAACAAATAAGCTGCCGAATAACGAAGGCTAGAGAAGATGGAAAATGCTGTGCAGAATGTTGCGCCTTCTGGAAGAAGATCGCGAAGTGAATCAATTGAATCAATTGTAATGAATATTAAACGTGTATTCTTACCAACGATAATTGCTGGCTGGATTTGTGGTTTCGGAATTATTGAATATCCATTGGGTCATCCACGAGTATATATAAGCATTCTGTACGCTTCATTGGTCAATGGTTTATTATTAATTGCGAACATTTATGATATATGTTTAATGCTGCTGCAAGCATCTAAAAAAGACAGCATAGACTTGCTTTTCGGATTATTTTTTATCGTCAATTGTATGTACGTCATATTCATGTTCTCTAATCCAATATTACATTGGATTAATCAAAAGGTTTAGTATTTTGTTGGATTATTAATAGAGTTTACGTGAAGCGGATGATTTTCATTTTTTTTTTTTTTTTTCAAGGAAATCAAGTCCTGCCTACGTCGTTTTGCGGAAATAAAAATGGAGATAAATCAACTGAAATGCAATGAGAATGACGTTCCAGCTTTTAGATTAAAAAAAAATCAAATCCTAATTGTCATTATTGTATTGTTAGTGCTGACTTTGCAAATCGTTACACATTTTTTGCAAATTTCAAATCCCTTTTCAGTTAAAAGTTTGATGTACTTAATAATGGGAGTATTTTATGTAGTTTCGAGTTCAATACACGATATTATGTTTATCAATTGCGTCACGTAAGTGCAATACACGCATATGAAACTCTTGTAAGTCAATCAATGAAAAATCATATATTTTAATTAACTTAAAATTCTTAATAGCACCATCAAATGGGAATTCGTAGAATTGAATGAAAAAATGACCGAGCTGTTCTCAAGACTAGAAGAAAAGCTGTCAATGGAAAATTCGAACGATTCTCTCGAGGAGAATGTACAGGATTATTGTGGTTTGATCAAAACGACAAGGTAATTAAATAATTAATAATTAAATAGCTCATCTTAGCTTACTTTGTTTTTTTTTTTTTTTTTTTTTTTTTTTTTTAATTATTATTCA
>JASANN010000267.1:882001-936280 GCA_031762395.1 Calameuta pygmaea | reverse complement strand
TAGCTGCTCTAACAGGGTGACTACCCTTATATGACTACTCGAATGAATATGCTCGACCCGACCAAAGGAATAGAACAAGCAAGACAAGCACAGTGGGAAGTAAAAGGGAACAAAGTGAAATGAGAATTTATAAAGGAAGATAGAAAGAAAAAATTCAACAAGTAGAAAAGGGAGGAGAATAGAAGTATAAAAATGTAGAAGAAATAAGGAAAGAGATAATTAAAGAAGTAAAGGATCAAAGATAGAAGAAACAAGAAAGTGAAGAAGAATTAAATATAGAAAGAGAAGAAGATTGGAAATAGGTAACAGCGCTTGATTCCAAGAGACCAGTATAGGAGACCAGCTCGAGGAAGAATGAGCGCTTCGAGTCGGGGCGCTGCCTCAACCGCTCCCCCACTCTCCGCCTGCTCCCACTCGCCGAACCCTGCGCGTCGAATGTGCGCGCACACAATTTTGAGCAACCTGAGCAAACCCAAGTGCATTTGAATTTTAACCAAATCTAAGATATTCTAATCCAATTGCATCTTAATTCTAACCTAACTGCACCTGAATTTTGTCCTAAGTTAAGATATTGTAATCTGACCTAGCTTCATCTGATTGAATATACTCCTCCTTCAACCTGAATTCTAATCTAACTTCAGACAGCTTAACTTTACCATTATTCTGAACTAACTTAAGATTTTGTAACCTAACCAAATGAACTTAAGATATTTTAACCTAACCTAAGTTGATTTTTGACCTGAGACATTTTAACCTAACCTAAGTTTGACCTCACGGGTGGTATTACTATACATATGTATATTCATACTCGACCATTCAAGACTGTGAGATTAGTTCGATTACCCACCGCTCAAGTAGCTCGTCGTGGCCGAACTAAAACTTGGACCATGAAAATCGGCTCGTAGGGAATCTTCCTACTCATATCTGAGAATAACAAAAATTTCAACGAGAGTTTGCAGCTTGTTAATTAGACATAAGTATTCGTTTTCTTTTTTTTTTTAATAATGAAATTCAGGATTTAAGGGTGGGTGGTATTTAACGAATATCATTATAAATGGAAGAGAAGCAAGTGACATATAAACTATAAATGATTAATCAAGTCTATTACTTTACATGCAACACTTCTTTTATTTTATATTTAATTAATGAGGCATCTAATTAATAAACTGCAAATTGCTGTAATTGAAGCTAACGGTTTTACACAGCTATCACAATTTAGGTAATTGTGCAATTGCATCATCGGTGATGTCGTTTATTGTAAGCGCAAATGATTTTTATTATTTTAATGTAATTATACGAATTCTTCATTTGATACGATAACGGATAAGATGTCCACATCTGAAGGATCAAGGTACATTTGAAAGATAGGCCGATTGTAGTAAATGAAACCAAAAAAATAAAAGTAGAAAAATTTATAGCTGATTACGAAAACGTCAATATTTTATTCATCACGGATATATCCAGATTGATCTCGGAAACATGTAGTGATCATTGATCGATGTGTAAATTATAATTGTAAATTTCTGATCATCAGTTTTCTTTTTTTTTAACGTTTTGCCGTGCTTTCTTTCACCATCCTCCATGCTTCTCGAACATAAACAAATATCGTTGCGCTCATCACAAGATTATCAAAATCAAAAAGATAACGTTGTGACTCCTCATTCAATTATCATTTCATTGCCTGAGTATATGTACAATCGTTCTTTTCTATCAATAATCATTGACAAATGACATTTAAAAAATAAATTAACTGCATGACGGCTGGGATTGGAAGTAGTATCATTCGTAGCTTTCATTCTTTTTTTTTTTTCCCCACGTTAAATAAATCTCACAGCTTCTCAGCGTGTGCAGTCTTGGCTCCGGCTTATCTGAAATTGTAAATAATTTATATAAGTTAAAGGGGAATTATGTGTTCGAAGGATAAAATTTATTCAAGGTCTAAAAAGTGATCTTGATGAGATAATAAAAATTGTACGGATAACATAGACGCTGCGAATATTAAAAAAATTCGCCGCGGGAATCTGATAGCCAACTTTGATTTAACATGATTGTGCAGCGACAGGCGCATTGGCTGCGCAAGTCGGGAATTTGTTCATGTATAATATTCTTTAAGTACTTTCTCTTATTTGTTAGTCTGAGTATGAAACATTTTATTAATTTAAATTTGAGTTATTCATATTTGGCATGACGATATTACTTACAAAATTTTTCCATAATTTGTTGAATATCTAAGAATTGTTTAGAATTTTTCCTCCTCCAGCCCATGTTTGAAGAACATCAGAACTGGCACAGATTCTCCATCAATCTCTCGGTATTCCATGAGACCCACGAGCCCATCAATGTCCATGGACTCGCCAGTGAAGAACTGTAGTTCCTTGAATCGGCTCAGAATGTCCTTCATAACTTTATTCATGTTCGTTTTGAATACCTCCACCTCCTCGGGAGATTTCTCCTCAAGCTTGGCTATCAATCTAAACGTAATTAATAAAATAATATGAGGATTTAGTTCATTCGTTCGCTGCACCATGTATAAGAATAGTTTCTGAGAAGAATAAAGAGTACTTACTTCTTCATGAAATCCTTAAGATATAGGGTGTAGGATTTCTTGTCACTGAAAGCGTAAGTCTCTTGAAGACGATGATTCAGAACTACATCGACTCCAGTTTCAACAGCTTCATCAGTTCCCTCATCGGCATCTTCGGCAGAGGGATTGAATCCAGCAATTGCAATTTCTCCACCCTTACGCGTGACAAGCTATAAATAACATTAACAATATCAACATATATCTATAGAAATTTCTAGTATTCTCATTCCATACTAAATACAATGGTCAATTTTAAATTAGATATTAATTCATATTTACCTTGCCGTATACTTCATAGAGGACATCATTTATGAGCTTGATTTTGTAGGTGTCAGAGAACATCTCGTCACCTGGAAGAAAAGAATTGTTTACTGTTGTTCAACGTGCAATTTTTTGGACTCATTACATTAAATAAAGCAATATCAAAACCAGTAAAACAACAAGAGTGACTGTTCGGTAGTATCAGCATTTCAAATTACACATTTCCATATGGAAGAAAACTTCTAGAAATACATTACAGTACATGTAGGAAATCAAAAATTGTAGGTTATACGAAAATGAAGTATTAAATCATTGATAATTCTGACTGAATCAATATAAGAAGTAATTTTGGAGTGATTTTACATTAAGAAAAATAACGAAAGTCATGGCCGTGCACTTCGTCATAAACAATTTTTACTTAACTTTACATAAGGATAAAAAAAGAAATATGAACATAGGTTATGCTCCAGTAAAGTATAATTTAACGAGAAACACGTCAAATAACTTGAGAATTTTGTATAGGTGTGCTAAAAAAAATCACATTTCTATTAAGTAAAATGATTGTAATTGGCAATTGAAAAACGTTAAGTATGCGAAGAATACAAGGGAGGGTATGGAGACCGAAATGTCAGTAGAGTTTGACAATTTCTGTGGTACTTATTTAAAGCGTGAGAATAAAATAATCGGAAATAGATGATCGAGAAGAAAGATCTAAACTCTTAGAATTTACTTACCGGTAAAGATATCCTTGTAGATCTTCATTGTGAAAGATGGAGAAAGATTTAATTACAGCTAAAACTAAATAAGACACAGTCACCCAAAAGAGCGAACCGGAAAAGAAGGAGACGGATCAAATCAGATCAAATAATGGGACCGCATCAGTTAACGCGCAGCTATATATATAACTTCCGAATGCGATAAAATATCTAAAGTACAATAACTAGCATTGAATTTGGTGAAATAATGAAAATTTTAGAAATTAAATTAAGAAAAAATTATTTAATTAATTACCTCTTTGACTTGATTATTACATTTCTACAAAGGAATGCAATAATGTTTAACATTCAAATTCACGTTTGAACAAACCGTTATTAGAAAAAAACCTATGGCGCAAAATTTAATTATACGATTGTTTATGAAATTCTTTAATGTAATAGATTAAGAATCGGATCAGTGAGTATGTTTTGCGAATTTGTGCAATTAAATAAAGTGTTGTTATAAAAATTACGAATGATTCGCACGAATTATTGTTGTTTCATTTTGGGATTTTTTTTCTCTACGGTTGGTAGAACTGCGCGATAGTCATTTCCTGTTTTATCCAGTTATATCCCGCTGTATCCGGCTCCTCCGTTACAGTTCTTCAACACGTGTTTACGTGGCATTGACTCTTGACGAATTTCACCGTGAACGGATTTGCATGATTAGGACACTGGTTGCTAGCTGCGAATAGACAATTTCGAAATTTACGTATCATCAACGTTAACAATGGAAAACGGAAAGGACACGAAAGAGCCAGAAGCTCAAAAAGACGCTGTACCTGAAGAGGTTAAGGACGATAAACCGGCGGATCAACCGGCGGATGTACCAGCGGTAGAAGAGCCAACTGCTGAATTATTGACAAAAATAAAAAAACAAGTCGAGGTATTATATGTTTTGAGTTCATATACATGGTAGAGTAACAAATATTTGATACCGAGCTTGAATGATTGTCTTTTGCAATCTTAAAATAAAATGGCATCGTGGCGTACATGACCGCTTAACTGTACACTGCCGGAGCCGGTAAAATGAAACATTGAAGCTCAGCGTATCAGGGATCATAGCTAATACAATTTTTGAATGAAAGTTTGTAGTTATGCATATAAGTATTTGTTCAATTGGATAAGAGTAAAGGTTCGGTTCATTATTTCAGTTTTACTTTGGGGATATAAATATGCAACGTGACAAATTTTTGATTGAACAAGTGAAACTGGACGAGGGTTGGATTCCAATGACAGTAATGCTTAACTTCAAACTCCTCGCATCCATGAGCAAGGATGTTGATGTAATTTTGAAAGCGCTTGAGGCCAGTGATCTGATTGAGATTTCTGAGGATAAAAAAAAAATTCGTCGTTCTCCAAAACATCCAATTCCAGTTTTTGATGAGGAATACAGGAAGGCGCAGGAAGCTAAAACTGTTTATGTTAAAGGGTTCCCACAGACTGGTATTACTATCGAAATACTGAAAAATTTCTTTGAACCTTACGGACTAATTGAAAATATTATTGTAAGTATGGTTGCTGCTCGCTAATTCTTAAGTTATCATACATTCTTGGTCTTACATTTAGTGTTCTCGTAGATGAGGAAATATCAGGATAAACAAAAAAAGTTACAGTTCAAGGGTTCTGTTTTTGTACAATTCACAACGGTGGAAGATGCTAAAGCTTTTTTAGAGAAAGATGGTGTGAAATACCAAGATACAGAGCTGATCAAAAGTTGGTCGTAAGTATGGATTTAATATACTTAGAAGGAAATTGAAATTAAAAGTTATTTAATGTTATATTTGATAAAAATTGCAATAATTTCATTCAGAGCCGATTACGCTATAGAAAAAGCAAAAGAGAAGGAGGAGCGTAAGCAAAAGAAGGCTGAGAAGAAAGGTGAAAAGCAAGAAAATGTATGAAAAAGTTGAACATTTTGAAACTAATATAAAGCAATATAACAATAACTATATAACATTAATTTACGTAATAGGATGTTAATGATGATGCCGAAGCAGAAGCTGACGATGCATCAGAGAAGGATAGTGGGTTACCGAAAGGTTCGGTGTTACATCTTTCTGGAATGTCAGAAGACAGTACAAGAGAACATATTAAAGAGAGATTGGGAGAATTGGAAGCCTCTATTGCGTTCGTTGATTTTAAAAAAGGTGACACAGAAGGTTGGGTTCGTCTTCAGGGAGAAGGTGCTGCGCAACCCCTTCTTGACAAAATGGAAAAGAATCAGGTACCACGTAATCCTTAAAATTACATAAATTTCGTATCTAACCCGTGACACATTTCTTCAAATATACATATATTTTTCCATCCCACAGGTTATTATCAATGGTAAAGAAGTAACATGCAGACTTCTAGAAGGGGAAGAAGAAGCAAAATACTTGTCCAAAGCAAAAGAAGAAATGAGAAGTCTCAGACAAACAAAAATGAATAATAGAGGTGGAAAGCGTGGTGGTAGAAAAGGTAAATGTTAATTTTTACATCCGAATACTTACAATCCATCAGTAACAAAAGGAATGATATAAAACTGAAAAATAATGATGACTTGCCATGCTAATACTGAGGGATCTTCAGGATCTCGCTGAGTTGAAACTTTCTCGAAGCACTGAATTATCTATTGACATCTAAACCAATTGCACATTCCACTGCGCAATCTCTAATCTACAATATTACTATTCAATTGCAGGTGGTCGTGGAGGTCAGAGAGGTCGCAAACGACGTGGAAGTCCAGGAAAAGATGGGCCAGCCTCAAAAAAAGTTATAACTGATTAATGAGGCGTATTGAAGTTTTTCGTTCCATGAATAGTTCAGACTTTTTTTTTATTTTGTTACCGTTTCCATGTCTTATTGTGTATGCGCAACGCATACGCATTTCAATATATTCTATATCGTTATCAGAAAAAGTAAATTGTCACACCCGTGATGTGCGCCATTAACAAATGTATCCTACATGTACATTTTAGTTGTAAACCGTATATGATGTATAAGTATTGATTCAGCTGACCTATAATAAAAAAAAAGCGTAGCTTATATTTCATAACAAACTAAGAGTGCCTGATCATTATTTTTATAAATATTCTACCTTTTAATTTATACAAGTTTGATTATCACGATGAGGAAAATTAGATTGAGGATAAATACTGTAAAAATAAATATTTACAAATTCGAATTTATTGTGATACTGAAACCTACAGCGAAATTTACAAATGGAATGGACTAGTGTACTTTATGGACTACGTGAATTTGAACGATCGTTAAATTTCGAATTTCCCCTTTTCATTGCTTCGCAATGAAACAATTACATGTCTCTTTAATGTCACTACGATTTGTTTGTCTTACAATATTACTTGTGTGCATTGACGACACTTTTATATTGTTAAACAAAAAAATGCTTGCGCTTGTTCTCATACGTTGATTCTTTATTCGATACATAACGATATACGTTTTTTTGTTATTAATGATATCAATAGTTTTGCATAGTTCCAAACAGCTTGTCTGCTCTTAGTGGCAAATGATCTCTAATCATTCTAAATTCTAATCACTCTAAAAGGTATAGTCTCACTTTTACATCATCGTCGAGTCGTCCACTTCTGTTTGACATTTGAGAATAAGTACACTAAAGTTTGTTCTTTCTTTTATAAACCACCATGAACTAAATGTGCCTTCTGAAGTTCCACATACGAGACGCACTGTTCAAGATTCACTTGAATACCTCGGATTTAATAAAAATGATTTCTTTCCCATTACACACCGTTATTGCAACTAGCAAGTTTAATATTAAAAAAAGAAGATATCAGTTTTATGTAAACATCCATTTCTTTGATCCTTTCCAATGTTTCTTGGTCCGAGGAGTGATTGAAATAAACACACTTTCCCACACTGATCTTCACAGTCAGCTGTACTTGAGAATATAAGACTCGTGTAAGCCTTTCTTCAAAATGAAATCGCTAAGCAGTTGTACAAGTGGCAGGTAGAAATAGTCACAAGTTGAAATTGGTTGGAGTAACAGAGACACTTAAAAGTTTCAACAGCTTCTAAGTATCCATATGTCAATCCTGCTCAGCAAGATCCCAAGCAGGATGCTGTGATGCACTAAATGGACCACGGTATTTCTTTTATCCCTTTCATCCAGAGAATCACTATATGCTTTATGGGTTAATATTTTTAGCCGACAGATGTTCACCCTCCGAGAGAACAGCGAAGTCAAGCACCGAACAAAATGATTTGATCAGCAAAAGGACGCAAGTGCCGAGGACTCGGATTGACAAGTCAGGAGTTTAATAAAACCATTAATCGAAGGGACAGATAAAAATATTTTCCAATTGGTATCAAAAGCGGGACTCGGCAGTACCCTCTAGGTCCAGGAAAGTGACTCGCTTACCACGTGTTATTGTACCCTCGGAGGGTAACCCCTAATGCTATACAGATATTTCTTGTATCTGCACACGTTTCTTAATGGTGCCAGCTGTAGTGCTCAAGGAGCTGGTTGTCCTCGTAGGAGGTTTAGGAGGCGTGGGATCCTTCTGTCCTGCGCTGGATACAATCTTAGGATTCGTTCTAGGTTCTTCATCAGTACATTCGACCTGCTGATGATGAACCGATTCCTGGTTTTGGATGGTAGGACTTCTGGCTAGGGTCGTGTAGGACGGTGGTGGCTCTTGAGTTTGATTGATATTTTCCCCAGGTTTCAGAGACGTCCTCGTGGACATTGGTAAGGACTCCTGACCATTCGGCGTACAATCCATAGCCGCTCTTTTCTTGTCGCGGTCTCTCTGATAATAGATACCCGCGAAGATCAGCATGTTCAGTACCAGGAGTATGCAACCGACCCCGACAGTTATCGCCAGGGCGGTAGTTGTACTGTAATAATGTCTTGATGCCAGCCGTTGGAGAAGCTCAGCATCGTCCTCGCTGTTGTCCAGAATGGCCGTGATGTCCTCGGTGATGATCTCTTCGTTCGTCGACGTGGTGCATGTGGTTGTTGAATGAGAATTTGTGGTGGTTGTGCCAGGTAAAGGTAAGGGAGTATGCCATTCGTCTCTTACCGGTCCTAAAAGAAACATGGCGGAATGATGTGATTATTAATAATTAAAAGCTTTTGAAATATTACAGGAAATGTTGCTCCGACCTGCGTATAAATGATCTCCGTGTTCTCGAAAATGATGATGACGCATCGACACGTCGTCATCGCCTGGTTGATGAAGTTGAGGAATCAAATTTAGCCAGACGGCCATTTTGTGTCCTCGATAGTGACTCTTCATTTTGGGTTTGAGTGCTGGAACATTTGTAAAATCAAAAAAGATTCGAAAGGAAGTTTTATTGCTCGCAAGCTTCAGACTAAGCGGAAGTCGAACCTATCATCAGGTACTGTTGAGATCCGGTCTCGTACTGATCCCAAGTTAGACCTCGGAATCGTGTCTTCTCCTTAACAGTACCATAGTCCACTGATTCGATGTTATGTGGCTCATTCGGATTTCCGGTCTTGGCGAAGTTGGTGAAGAACGTCAAAACCGCTTCCGCTACCCCCTGATCTTGTCTTGTGTAATTTTGTGGGAAGAATGGTCCACCAGCTACCAGTGGCAATCCAAATAGATAAGGTATATCTTCGCCACGTACACTGCCTAGTCGCTGTAAGTCAAAAAAAAAAGAATAATTATAAGATTAAAAAGTTTGATTTTGAAGTTCAACCATTTTTTTTTCAAACCCCACATCGCAGTCTGTCATAGTCCAAGAAAACCATAAATATTCGAAACTGTCAAGTGGAGGATGAACAGCCACATTTTTTTCGTGCGAAAACTTAAATAACATAGAAAACTTTAATATCGAACAGTGGAAGTTTATACAGTGTATAGAAACCTGCCGTGCAAGTTTTGAAAAAAAAAAAAACAAAAAAAATTTGAGTACCGTGCCGGAAAAGTTTCTTGATCAGTAAATGTCAGACATAAGATTTCCATTTGTAGATAATTAATAATTAAAAACTGTATTAAGCCCATTACACAGTTCCATGAAATTATTAAATCCACAATGGCGCCAGCATCGATGGTAAATTTCGCAAATAAAAATATCCCCAGTAAAAATGAATAATGCGATATACAAAAAAATCGAATTATTTACAAAAAAACTGCAATTTTTCAAAAATTACTTTAATCAGCGCAATAAATATATCGAGCGCTCATAAAATACTGACTGATGTGCGAAAACGTATCATCATCCTGATCTTTGCGTAGTCCAAAGTCTACTCCAGTCACCCAGAGTCTCACTAACGTAATACAGGATAATTAAGTTCGCAACTTCGAAAATTTCGCGCAGCAAGTTCTCCAGGAGTGGGGCACTCAATTTACCGATCCGATCACAGTTTTCTTCGAGCGGTTCCTGGTAGCTAAGCAGGCGTCATCTCCTTTGCCCACTAGGCGTCTAATTTAATCAGCATCCTCATCGTAAAATCATGGGCAGCATAAGATCGTTACACTCCGTTGCCAAGTAACTGCAGGAAGAGGAGTCTCAGACAGCAGCTCCTCTACCATCTTCTATCTAAGGGTTGCTAATAGAGTTACCAAGATTTAACCAGAACCCTTATAACCCTTGTGGACGCTCATGGTACTCTGTACGAGTATCAGAGACTCCTCCAACTAAGAAATTCCTAACCTGACCTCCTCCAACATTCACCAGGTCGTAAAAGAAACCTGTGGCTCCGAATAAGGTGGCTAAGTTTTATTAGACCCACTATGAGAACATTAGATCAGTACTTAAAGTCGACCCATACAACTTCAGCATGAGGCTGTTTGACCTACTTGGCACCTGCTATGTGTCAACGATACAAATTGATAGTACAGTTTGGATAAAAATAGTTTAGACTGTAAAAGAACCTCATATCGTTACATGGGATGTCACTATGTCGTTTGGTCAGGATGACCCTGGTTCCCCCAAGTCAAAAATGTTGAATGTTACATACGTTATCATAATTCTGTAGCTACATAATATTTATTGAAAAATATAAAAAAAAAGAATCTCCATCACCAATCGAGGTCTAAGATATGAATTACAATTGAGATTCTTGACGGTCAAATCAGTCCTGGTCTTGGTTCTCATTAGAAGCTCAAAGCTGCGAAACGGAACATAAGTGCAGACTTGAAGTTTAAACGAGTTCCACTTTACCCGGTATCTCCTTATCTAGAAAATCTTGTATAAGGCTGAAGAAGCTGAATAACTTCTTGAGGTTTAAACCAGTTGAATAGTTTGGATTTGGAGCCGTAGCTCCTAGTGGGTGACATGATCAAAGATTCTTTGAGAGACGGTACCTCTATAGATAGCTCAATCGATAGAGGCCAATAAAACAGGACGGTTTGATCATTGACACTGGGTCCAAAGAAAAGCAAGATCAAAGTCTGTTACGCCGAGTTGTTTCTAAAGAAAGGAGCAGGGACAAACCTGATGAAAAAAGGAGTAGTATTTTATAATTAAAAAAAAATAAAGCATACCCAAAGATATCATCTTCCTAGGTAAATGATAAAATTGATTTCTTATAAAGAAAAATAACCTGTCACTCACTTGAAGATAGTCGCTGTCTCTGGTCTGATAGTTGAAGTGATAGAAGTAAGTCTTGGCTCCACGTCGAGCATGATAATATGCAATCCTCATCAGCGGAGCAACAGTGTGGCCGTCACTCAGAGCCTCCATTGTTGAGTCACGAATATTTATAGGATGTAAAACAGGCTTGTCCCAGTCTGTATACTCATTTCTGACTGCTGAGAATATTTCGTTTAAATGATAGACATAAGCGTTCCTGATGAACGTCCTCATGATCCTGTTTCGTTGATCCTCTTCAAAGCCATATTGGATGTCGTTTGCATTAAAATCCCAATAAGATTCAGCAGTAGATACACCCAGGATCAGAGGAACTTTTATAAAAGCGTCACTGGCCCTCTCCATGTCCAGAGCTGGATCAGGATTACTTTGGTCCACTGGTAAACTGGGTCCAATTTGAGGCATGAACCTGATGAGTTTCCCAAAAGAGAAAGAAAAAAAGAAAAGTCAATTTATAAAAATTATCCTTCTTCATCATTGAGAACCTTCGGTAAACTCTACCTCATTTCCGGCAGCTCCACGTCCAAGAGAACTCGAAGAGGAACGGTCCGCAGGCAATCAGCAATATCTTCATGGACCTCAGCAGAACATCCCAATTGTTCAGCGACCTTGAGCCGAAGATCATTGGGGTCGTGGACGGAGGCCCAAGGACTAAGAGCTGAGCCACTAAGAAGGACGACACGATGAAATAGACCTTTAAGAAAAATAATAAAGGATCGTTAAAGTATGATTTATCTTTTTTTTTTCTTTTTCTTTCTGCACGAATAACAACCAAGAAAGATGTCATCTACCTATCTATATCATTTTTTTTATCAGCGTCATTAAGAAACGATAAAACGCCCGTATCTGGAATTTTGCCAATATCGATATGGCATTCTGTAGTTGATAGGGCGGCTACGAATTCTCATCGACTTCGACCTCCCACCATGCTCCGGAGGATCGCTGACGAACCGCAGACCCATTGACTACCATTTCATCAGGGCACCAACTAGGCGTCACAGCCGTCATTCTTCTCCCTTCTGGCATTACGATCCATGTGACATCAAACGTAGCCAATCGGCCATTCAAGCCTGATTACATTCTCCAAGGGGGCAGAAAACGAGCATAGCCATAACGCCATAAGGTTAAAATAATGTCATGGGTTTGTATGGTGACCCAGTAAAGTTGAGATCAAAGAGGGAGAAAAAGATGGCTTCCTTACCGGAAATTATATACTTCTCGTGTCTGGTTAAGATTGAAGGTAAACAAGAAACAATGCTGAATAATAATTAAAGAATCCAATTTGGTGGTTCGTGGGTAGCCTGAGGAGTGGCGACTACGCCGGAGGATCAAGAAAATCTTCACTCGCAATTTTATTCTAAGGATTGAAAGCTCAATTAAATTTTTAAACAGGGATTCAACTTTTGAGGATCGTCTTAATGTGTACGATGCGTTTCGTTCCCATTGTGAAAGCTTGGTTATTCTCGAATTTTTTTTTACCATCGAAACTACCAATGGCGACGCTGAATATGTCATTCGGACCAGGATAAATTTATTTCATCCTAATTCCACAAGTTTCCTAGACGCAATTTCATATAACCTCAATCTCATAACCTACCACGTTTATTGCTCGTCTTTCGTAGCTTCCGTAACGTCACTTTTCCGCGCGATGGCCACTGGAATTGGATTATATTGATTTATCAACAATGCCATGTTATCATTGTCACTCCACGATCGGTCGAATTCATTTTTCGTGACAGAGTCTCGTTAGTAAATCAGAAGCAGCAGCGTCCAGTTTCTTTACCGACTGAAGTTAACTAGTCGATTTGATCTCGATGGTAAAATTACCTTCAGGTGGTAACAAGTACGATAGAATAATCGTGTATATAGATATACGTAGGTGTATCCAGGCAAAGGAATGAAGTAGCGATTGTTTCTCTCGGTTGGTAAGTACGATCTATCCTTCTAGAACAATTTGAGATGCGCGGTAGGTTACGGGAAAGAGATTTCGAACGGATGAGAAAAAAAGAAGGTTGACAGAAGAACTGAGGAAAGAAGTTGTCGGACGGGTTCAAATGGCGAAACGGTGAAAGAGCTCGAGTGAAAGTAGCAAGCAGACACATGGTGCAGCGACCGGATATCTCTCCAGCGCCATATACAGAAGTCACGGTTGTCTCGGAAATGACGCAAACAGTTTACATCTCTGAGTGCACCAGAATCCGATGTGGACCAGCCGGTGGTTTCTACTTGGTAACCCGGAACTCTTTCCCACTTCCGGTTCTGCTTCTGCAGAGCTACTAAATAAACGACCATCCGGTGGTTAGAGTGCCTGCCAGGAAAGTTCCTTCAACTATCCAGCCTCCTCGCATCAGTCGGTTAGAGTGCCTTAAAAAATATCCTTGCCTAGAGAGCATCCAGGCAGTTTACTTCGTTTCCGCTCACTTGGGCAAATGCACTTTTTTTTATTTAGTATCTTTATGCTATACCTTTGATGATGAATCTACCTGCTTAGCCACAATTTCTAGACGTGGTATAGAGAGAGAGAGAGAGAGAGAGACAGTAATTTGAGGAAAATGTAAATAAAAAATTGAAAATTTTTCCAAAATTTTTCACCCCCTTCGTACGTCCTCGCAATTGGGATCTGTAGTCAAATGTTTGATCCTGATAACAACATTCAGAATCCCGATGAAGCGAAGTTAAACGATTTATCAAGCTTGTCATCAGGGATCCATGGATAGCTTCGATTGACAAAATGTTCTCTTCCGCTTCCTGTCAGCTGCCTTGGTTACCATGACGAGGAAGAGGCAAAGGAAGAAAAGTATAAAGAGAGAAAGAGGGCGAAGAGAATCCTGTGGATCCAATCGCATGACGATTAATCAGCTGGTCCTTACAAAAAATAGGAAGCTGGAGCATGAGGACCGTACTCGATACCCTGGCACAGAACGGAGAAAGTAATAGGAGTTCGAGGTCTGGAAAAATAACTTTGCCCCAGGGATCACCCTTAGCCAGAGTAGAATTTGGTGTCGGCATATATTTTTTTCGACTTTTTGCAAATCTGCAGAATTCTAGTGTGAAAAGGAGAAAGAACCATTCGGACACCCTTTGGTGGGTACTGAAGCTCGACGGCTTGATTTATACCTTGAAAAGCAGTACAGGACCAGGGACGTGAAATTTCGTGTAAATCACCTTCGTAAATCCTGAGTCGAAGGTGAATGGCCGTCGGATAGTAATAGGATAGCAAGAGGACCGCGAAAAGGCCAAAGCAGATACAGTTTCGCCATCCAAGGATAAATTATTCCATTCCGTTTTCCTACGAGCTGCTCTCGATATTTGAGATTCGTCTTAAGGGCAACACGTGCACGAGATAAATGTTACCGGCAGCGTCTGTACGTCGAATTCGGAATTATTTCCGCGTAATTTGTCCCTGGAGAATTTATCGGCTCGTGTCGGTTATACTCGGCTGTATCCGTCATAGGACCGTAGCGAAGAAAATAGGGGAATCCCGTGGCAAGTGAAATATGGGATTTTAGCTTCTCACTTTGAATTCCACGAGGAATCCTTACCGGGATTAACGAGGATGATTAATCGGAGGCTACAGTGAAAAGTTTTTGCCTCCTGAAAATCGTCAAGATGTATAATAACCATAAACATCAGATATGCTGATCTAAAATAAAAATCTATAGCATCCTCAGACACTTTTACAAGTAAAGGCGTATATTTGGAAAATATTTTCCCCTTACTCACAAAACTCAAGCTAACTTTTATAATTATTACTCTAGAAACTTCTACGAGGTCGTCCCCAGGAGTAACGCCGATCGTTCAAACTTGCCCACCTAGATCTCCGTCCTCGAGAGGGCTGGGCCGTACTCAACCGCTAAGCAGTAATTCGAAAATTCAAGGAACCCGAACTTCATGGGGAGCTATAAACGTCTTGCCCCATTTACATTACATGGGACCTCCAGAAGATGATTCACTTTCCTAGACTCACCTTTACCGTACGGAGTGAGCAGCAGAAGATTCACCAAAGCCGCACCGGTGTCATGTCCGATCAGGGTGATCCTGGTAGGGTCTCCGCCAAAGGCACCAATGTTTTCTCGTGTCCACTTTAAACTCATGGCGATATCCTTAAGCGCCAGGTTACCTCCGGATCCTGTACCCGTGTCAGGACTAGGACGCGTCCTGAGAAATCCTACAGGAACAAAAAATTGTACGTTCCACTAGCTAAGAGGATCAAAAGGATTTGTCGGATGCGTATTTTACCGAGGACTCCTAGACGATAGTTCATCGTGATAACGATAACGTGTCCGGCACTAGCAAGCACTGAACCGTCGTAAGGATTACCGGAACCCCATTCGAAGCTCTCGCCGTGGACGTAAACCATCACTGCGTACGGAGCTTCCAGTCCACGAGAACCTAAGTAAAAGAAAGGAAAAAAAAACACTAGAATACCAACTTCCTATTAATAATGTTATCCCTAGGGGAATCCCAGCCTGTTTCCCTCTGGGATTTATCGCAGACATAAAGGAGTACTTTAACCTAACCTAACCTCATTCTAAGTAAGTTCAGTTTCTCGCCATAGGAATTTCATTACACGAACGCATCTCATTGGCTATTCGAACCCCATTGTCTATGCCTCGTATTTGAGCGGGATTTTTGAATTATGTATTAACCAACGATTAATGTAAATTAATCTTAATCGAAAGGATTCTTATAGAAGCGTAAGTCGTAAATATAAAATACGTAAGTTTGATAGCCGTAAATATTAAATATCACTCTTATATTTTTCTTCTCAAAGGGCATTCAAATTTTTTAACGGCTACACGAGGTATTGGGTGACGCCGTGAAAATGAATTTTAATTGGCTTTTAATGGCATTCCACTGAAAAAAGGACATGTAACAATTGGTCCTGCCACCCACAGAGGCTTTATTGGATTACTGAAAATTAAATTTTATCGTGTTACTCTAGAAGGCTGGTGGTCAGGGTAAGGGGATGAAAGGGATCCCAGATTTAATTTCCGCTACTCGTTTACCGACTGGTCGTGGACACTCGGAAGGGTTTGATGAGTTTCAATAAAAAAAATCTTATCGATCTACACAATGGCTGCAATGTGAAGGCACCCTAAAATCCGATTGTATTTCGTAGCCACGAAGCCGGTGGTTCAAAATAATGACCAATTACGTTTACTTTTTAAAAAAATCCTAAAGTCAGTTCTCACAGCTGCTACAATTTTTTTTAAGGTCACTTCACATGACTTATGTGTACTGTGTACCGCTTCCGGGTATGTAGAGGTTCAGGTAGAGACAGTCCTCGCTTTGATTGCCCAGGAAAGTGAGAAGTCGTTTCAACTGAAGAAATCTTCCACGTGGCATTTGATTGAGTGCCAAAGTGCGATTGGTCATGTCTGGATGTTTTTGGGGACAAACTGGACCGAAGGTGTCTGCAAGTTTGACACCGGACCAGGGTAGAGGTGGCGCTGGTGGTCTTAGACGAAGGTCTCCCACGGGAGGAGCCGCGTACGGTATCCCACGAAAAACTTCGACAGGATCCAGATGGCGACTGTTTAGTTCCTGAAAATATTTCAAATATTTAAATAAGATAAATTAAGATTGATGAACACAAAGTATATATATATATAGATTTGCAGATAGCCGTATCACCATGTAATAGACTTAGAGCGTAAAGGATATTACATTAAAAAAAAAAAATCAAATTAATAATTGAACAATGAGAATAAATAATCAATAGATTTGCAGCGGTATTCAATCGTCCAGTTTGAGAAAGTCGATTCGACGTCTTTCATCTAATTTCGTCACGCCCAACGTCTTTTCAGTTTGAATAATCGCGCCAATTATTACCCAGCAATCCAGGGACCAATCGAACGTGATATCTTACTACGAGGAGACCCTAACCTCGTTTGGCACTTTCTCACGATTGGCTAGAACGGAAAGTTCGGGGTGAAGTGTCTAACGAAAAGAGGTAGGTTTCTATATTAAAAAGAATAAGTTCAATCCCATTAATCGTACTTCAACAATCGAGCAATATAGAGTCCTGTGTCAAATTTAAAATTAACGGCCACTGCTCAAAGATCACGTGACCGTATGACGTAATCCAAACAGTAACCGGTTATCAAAATTCCTAAAAAAAAAATCGTGTTGCACATTGGCGAATGGATGGGAATACAGTTTTATTTCTTTTTTATTTCAGTAGATTATTTTCCCCTGAGGCTTGCTTTTAGTTTTTCTTGCTGTACTGTAATATTGACAATACCGGTATCTACGTGTATGGTCTACTTTATAGCATGTACGCTACCTCGCACTTTTTTCCCCTTTTTTTTTTCTCGACGTCTCTTTTCTCAATGTGCTCGCAGATAGCTGTTATTGGGGAAAAAAAAACCGGAAAAGAATAAAAACGTAAAAAATAGATACGTCGTGATTCGTTGGACGAGGCAATATAAAGAGATATTAGATAGCCTGTCGTATGAGAGTATTTCGAATTAATAACGTAGTCGACAGAAAAACATGTCGTGAATAAAAAAAAAAAAGAATATCGTCGAATCGACAGAATTATATAAAAAGGCCGATATTCATGAATTTGCCATGATCAATGAAAAAATTTTCACGCAGAACAGGAGTGGGATTCCCCGAATTATTAAGGGTTTAAATTCTCTTCGCGACAGGCTGCCAGCTAACGAGGCAAATCTCTTGCAAAATCAATATCATCTGTGCACGTGACTGGAATATTCATTTTCTATATATATTTACTGTAATTTAAAACGAGTTGAGCGCTGGTAAATTTATTCAAAACGCAAAATGACTGCAATCGGTGTTTCTCTTTTGAAACTCTAGAGGAATTCAATAATAGAACTTAAACTTCAGACGTTCGGTACACGAATAAATTAATCTGAAAACGAAGCAAAAGTTAATCGTATGAATAAATTCTGTGCAAATTTTGGGATCCCCCCCCCCCCCCCCCTCTTCCCTATCACATCACAGCAATCTTCTCTTTTGGCTTCTCAAACTTTACAGCATCCACCACCAATGCATCCCATCGAAATCCCAACACGTTATCCTGGACCTTCAGGATTATTCCTTTCCTTCCACGATGTAGGAAATTCAATCAGCGAGATTGTCTACGTGACGTTCGCACGTGACTGCTTCAGCGGGAACGTAGTTTTCGTATGATCGTGAAATTCGGGATGAGGAATCTGTCGGGATGACATTTTGAGAATTAAACGTAGAAAAACATGTGCAAAAAGTTTCTTCCTCTAATTACGCTACGTAAAGCGTTACTCGATATTTTTCGAGAAATACATATAAATCGAAAAAAAAAGTCCTTTCGAGCCGCTTCGAAATCAATCCCCCAATCGATTTACGTCAGATCAAAGGATTTTGACTATATCTCAAAAGCAATACAGATTTTTTTGAGATACCGTCCGAAGAGCTATCAGTAGGAAGCCGGATCGAATAAAGGCGTAGCCAATTGAATGAGGGACGGGGATTACCCGGGATATATGAAGGAGGAAGGTGAGGATGAAAAGAAAGAGGAAAAAAAAAAGACATCTTCAAGACGAAGAGGATACGTGCCTGGAGTATTCCTCGAATTTGTCCACCCTGGGTCTCGACGATGCGCGAGGCGTAGCGGGTGGCGGTTTGCGAGTTGCAGACGACAACGGCGAGGAGCAACAGAAGGAAGATCTTCTCCGTGGACAAGACCAGGAACTTTGAGTACTTCAGCCTCGGTACCAGCGGCTGGGTCGGTGCCGCCGGCTGGCATGTTGCGAGCATGGCAGCATTTGTTCGCAACCAGCATAACGCGCCCTGAGCACAGGAGAACGCCGAGGCCCCAGGTCGAAATTACTCTTAGCGTCCTTGTTAACCGGAACTCAAACAACTCGAGTAACTTCCGCCAGGGCGAACCACCTGCGTCCACGTAAAATCACTCTGCAACTTCGTTATGCAAACGGTCCAGGCCCTTTACTTCCACTGCTTTTCTCCATCGTTTGATCCATTACCTTTTTAGTCCTCACATTTTCCTCTCGATCCACCCTGTTCGTATATTCCTTTTGTTGTTCCAAAGTTCCTCTGTCTGTTCCTCACATTAAATATAAGGAACGAGGAGAATCGCACTGGACCGGACCAAAACAGTAGATTCAAACTGCACTGCCTTCAAAGCATTATGAATAAACAGATTTTCGATGGGAATCCGGTGATTGTGTGGAAACCATAGAGATGCGCCTTAACCATTCAGGATCTGAAGATTCATGGAAGCAGCACGTGGCTCTCGCACTGGATCTGTAACAAGAAATAATTTCTTAGCTAGAAACCATAACTGTCAAACATAACCTGAAATAGTGTAATTGATCTTGCATTAATTTAACTGTGTAATTATTGATCTCATAACGTGGATACAGGTTGACATAATTAACGACAATGTCCTTTGTAATTTATTGATTGATTTAATTTTTTATCTTCTTCAACATTTTAAACGGTGTCATTGATCAGTGAGATTCTTGTCTGAGCAGATACTGTAGATTTATCTCGTTGACGCCCAGTAACGTCGCAAGCAATTTCAATTAATGAAGCAACAGGGGATCCTTTGGCACAGCTATTTTTGGAAAGTTACCACATAGCCTCTCTACTATTCAGGTACCACGTTCACACCTAAACCAAGGAATTTATTTAGATCAATATTTAATATTGCGTGGGAGTAACCCATTCCTTTAGACAGCTAAGGATGTAACATTAAAATACCTTTCACACAGGTAGCCAACGTCTTCGTGCCACTTTTGAAAATGTGTCTTAGCAACAGAGGGGAAAAGTTTGTGGAATGTTCATAGAAAATCCAAGCTGGAATTCACTTGAGTTTCAGGCTGGTTCGTCGAGCATCCTGTTACGTCTTATACAGGTAAAATACAGTGTTCGCGCTAGCTCGTAGCAGTTTATAGGTTAGGTGCGCAGGGCAGTTATATCGGTGCATTGAAATCCTGAGGTTTAAATTCCAACGACTTAATTCTCACTCCTAGATTATTGCGTTTAGACATTAAACCTGGACAGGCTAAAATACTTACACAATTCCAAGAGGAATTGGATCAAGCGATGCAGTCCAGCATAGACTGCACGCAAATTGACATTCTATCAATGGGAAATTGAGATTCTGCATTTTTTTTCAAAATTGCACGAACGTTTACGTCTCTGTAGGAGAATAAAGTAGGAATTCTCTGTGGCTTTAGGACATTTACATCCTTTTTTTTTCCACGCTGTTGTCTATACTTATTTATGGATATTTTATTCTCTATCTCTGTCACGTAGAAATAGTCAAAATTTAATATAGAGACGCGTACCAGTGTCTGCTTATACGAAGTCGATTCCCAATGGCGTAGACTCGGAACGCAGATATTTTTTGAACAGTGAATATTCTTCTTCGCTGAAAAAAAACCATTCAATAATGTATGTATATATATTTTTTGTTTCTTATAATGATTTATTATCATGAAGGATAAACTTGAAATACGTTATTTTGGGCTTATCGTTCGTTCACAGTAATTACGGTGGGACGAGATTCTGTCGGCTATAATAATTGGCTGCGATAATTTGCGAATTGTTAATTGCATTGATATTTTGCCTGAAACGTAACGTGGATGGAGTTATATATATATTTTTTAGTGGTTATTTTTTATTTTGTTCTCGATGAATTCTCATTATGACTTTAATTTGATTCGAATAAAATACGAATTTTATGTAGGCGTTGGTTTCATTGCTGTTTATGTATTTGCAGAGGAAAAATAAAAATGTGTTTGGATGTATGAGAAATTTCGATTACGAAAGTCTGTTTATTTTATGTGAATTCAAGTATTTTCTCTCTCTCTCTCTCTTTTTTTTTTTTTCTTTTTATACGTAGGGCTTAAAGTACCTTGGTTGCTTTCGAGTTTTACCTAACCGAACATTTATGAAAATATATCATCATTTTAGTGCCACGAACGATAGAAATGGCATCGTAAATTGCGGTTTAATTAAAACTGAAATACCGCAACGAAACGCGATGTAAAGGCGAAATACGTTACAACGATGCTAAGCCGCTACAGTTTATATTTTTCTTTATTGCGGCACAATTGGAGTAGAATATTTCAAGATTTATTGCGCGCTCGTGATTTATTCTGAAAATGGTTTTGTACGGATGCGACCCGAGTAAAAAAAAAAAGATTTGATAACACATACAGGAAATGGGACAGTTTGGGTAAAATTATAGGAGGTACTTACGATTTTATGCAGTTCTATTGGTCTTTTTTTTAATGAGTAATCATCCCCCATTAGCATTTATAATTCTGGCAAAACGAATGAATGGTTAAACCAAATATTTGAGGTTAAATGTATGTTTTCAGCGAAACATGTTTGTAGGTTTTTTTTTTGTTAGTTTCCTTTGAAAGCTGAAACTTTTTTTGAATTCGTCCTACTAGACGCAGCTCGGACTGAATTGAAATTGAACTGATTTTCTTTGAAATACGAGCAGCATCGACAAAAGATTCTTCATCGTGAAACGAGCATCCCTTTTCGTCGTTTAAATACTCGCGCCATGATTATTCAAAGTAAAGTTTTCTTTTACTGCAGTCGCTTTTCGCGCTTCGCTAAGAAAACACCACGGGCAACAAACTTTTCCATCCATTTGCCTCGAATGCTTTGAATACGTTTGCATTCGGTGCTGGCGGATTTTAAATTACCTACCAAATTGCGCCCTTCGAAGAGCTGTTATGAAACAATGCATCCTTCATTTCTTCTATTTCTAGTAAAAGTTTAAGCTGAAGTTTTGATTATTCTCCAGCGAGAGCTTCTTCCTTTTTCTTTTTTTTTTTATTCTACCAGACTTATACGTTGAGGGGTCAAGTTCTTGAACTGGTACGGCCTTATTTTTCAAGATTCCAATGAGTCGGAAGTGGTTGGCAAGTGCGACGTCCGATCGATACCTCGCAGATGTTTCATGCGCATGCGCGATCATGCGTCGATATGTACCTAACTTCGCGACAGTCCACAGTGGCAGTTCTGATAACGTTGAAGAAGGTTCTGTCGGTATTATTCAATATTTAAGTCAGTTGTTGCTATCAATGCTGACATTATTTTAATCTACTACTAATGTCTACTGTTATCTGAGGATCCTACGAATGTACGTGTTTATATAAGTGTCAATATTATCATTAGGAACGAAACTGTCGTTTACTGAGTTGTCAAATTTCTGTCCTTGGTAATATGGATCTGGCATTTACTTTGGCTATGATCTTATCAGTCTTTTCTTCAATTTCATTTATTTAGTTCTACAACAATGATTATCAATTGTGTTACGTTCTGTATCATTTTTGAAAGTTGAACTATCATGCTTGGAATACATAACCTAAAATATTTTATATCATTTTATTGTTTTCTCACAGTATACTTTTGATTTTATTTTGAGGGCGTCTACAATATTATAGTTACGTAGTTTTAATTTCTCTTGTAGATTCAAGAAGGTCGAAGATGTCGACCTCAGCGATATACATTTTGGATGTCAAGGGGAAGGTGTTAATCTCACGTAATTATCGTGGAGATATTGAAACTGGTGTAATCGAGAAGTTTATGCCACTTGTAATGGAACGTGAAGAAGAGGGCAATCTCACTCCGATAATACAAACTCCTGAGTGTACATATGCTTATATTAAATACAACAATTTGTACATTGTTTCTACAACAAAGAAGAATGCAAACATATCACTAGTGTTTGTATTTCTACACAAAGTAGTGCAGGTCATGCAAGAGTATTTTAAAGAGCTGGAAGAAGAAAGTATCAGAGATAACTTTGTTGTCATTTACGAGCTTCTTGATGAGCTACTAGACTTTGGCTACCCTCAAACGACAGACAGCAAAATTCTTCAAGAGTACATAACGCAAGAGGGACACAAACTAGAAGTACAAATAAGAATACCATTGGCAGTGACAAATGCTGTATCCTGGAGATCGGAGGGTATCAAGTACCGAAAGAATGAAGTCTTTTTGGATGTCATAGAGTCTGTAAACCTATTGGCAAATGCTAATGGAAACGTTCTGAGTTCAGAAATCGTTGGTGCCATAAAAATGCGTGTCTACCTATCTGGAATGCCGGAATTACGTCTAGGTCTAAACGATAAAGTTCTCTTCGAGTCAACAGGTCGAGGAAAGTCGAAGTCAGTTGAACTAGAAGATGTGAAATTTCATCAATGTGTGCGACTATCCCGCTTTGAGAATGATCGTACAATATCATTTATTCCCCCTGATGGTGAATTTGAGTTGATGTCCTATCGATTGAACACTCATGTGAAGCCTCTGATCTGGATTGAATCTGTAATCGAGCGACATGCTCACAGCAGGGTGGAGTACATGATAAAGGCCAGGTCACAGTTCAAACGTCGTTCAACTGCCAACAACGTTGAGATAGTCATCCCCGTTCCAAATGATGCGGATTCTCCAAAATTCAAAACGACCATAGGCAGTGTCAAGTACTCCCCCGAACAAAGCGCCATCACCTGGTCCATTAAATCCTTTCCTGGCGGTAAGGAATACTTAATGAGAGCACATTTTGGGCTGCCATCCGTCGTCGGAGAGGACGTTGAAGGGAAACCCCCGATTCAAGTAAAGTTTGAAATTCCCTATTTCACAACTTCCGGTATCCAGGTGCGATACTTGAAGATTATCGAAAAGAGTGGTTACCAGGCTCTTCCTTGGGTGCGTTACATCACTCAAAATGGCGACTATCAATTAAGAACCAATTAGTAGAACTTCATCGAATCACAGTGACTGTTCCAAAACTCAATGACTGGAACTGCGAATCAAGTTGCAATGAAAGATCAGATTATTTGGATTTTTCTATGGATTCTGTAAATCCTTTAGAATCGTCTAGGAAATCCAATACCTTGAAGTCCTAATTCTCGTTGACGTCAGTTCGACACTTAACAAATCTGTTATTCCAATAAGTTTTTAGCTGAAACCATGTTATTTTATATTTTACACAGTACACGCGCTTCTGTCATCCTCTCCCGATGGTAAAACAGTACTTAATCCTTGTAATTCTTATTGAACAGAGTATAAGATTGTTAAGTGAAATTTAATTTCTGTAAATTTGCTTTCGAATCTAATCCGGAAGCCCCAAAACATAGGATAGTCGATCATAACAGACTTCATCATGTTGTTTCCGTGATATACAATGCGTCATCCATCATGCTTCGTCACAGTTAAAGCCTAAGTATTATTAATAATTATTACGAATGTATTACATTTTTAACTAGACGTTGTAATAAAATATGTAATTCATTAACATCCCTTTCATTTCAATATCTACATCTCAATACCAAAGTGTTGTCATTTTCAAAAATTCTTTTTTAAATATCGCCAGCGACCGTTACAGGGAACGCAATGAAGTTTGCATATGGTTAAAGTATCACCGAGTAAATGGAAACCAGGAAAATGGCAGGACGTTAAATTAAAAATACGCCAAGTAAAAACCGCGTAATTCGCATTCCACTAAAGGAAGAAAAGATACTTATTATTTTGAAAACACAGCGTCGACGCTGTCTAAAAATTTTTAGAATGGGTTGACTCCGTTGGTACGTACGGTGCGGCATTGCACGGAACTACGATTAAAGCCAAGCGGTGGTGCTTGAAATTTTTTTTATTAGTACCTGGCGGCGCCACGAGCGCTCGAAATGCACGGGCTATGCAAATTTTCGTGATGTACATAAAAGCATAATAACCGCTATCGTGGTCATCAGCGTTCCTCGTCGGGATGGAGCGTCTGGTAAACAAGTCCGCGAAATTCCAAGCCATGAACAAGATGATAGAGATCAACTGTTTTGACGTTACCGCGACGTTATTAATGGCGTGCCGATAAGACTTTGCTTTACTTTTTCTTTTTTCAAGACAAAAAAATATATTCTGCGATTAAAAAATGCCCCAGCGGTTTGCAGCGCGTTTCAAATGCTCTGGTGGCGAGTTTTGGTACTATTTATAACGCGCATGGACACAAACCCGTATTCGGAACTCGCTTTTGATGCTAATAGCGCGATTTTAAATTATTTTTTAGTGACTTTTTAACTAAAAGCGACTCCGTTAGTGACTTTCAGAGCGAGTTCGAAAAACGGACTCTGTAATATGTAGTTAGAGAAATAAATGTAATCAAATAGCCATATGGTAAGGACTGCTGCAGTGCGACCCACCAGAACTAGGTCTGACAACAGAGAAAAGAAATATACGTAGTTATTTATGCATGTGGACGACATGTTCGTTCGTCTTTTTTTGAGGTTAGGAATTTTTTTAATGAAAATGCAATAACGTGAAACACGAGTGTTTATAAAATAAGTAATAGATATTGTATCTTCTGTTTTAATCCAACGAAGAATCAAGATGGACGAATCTTATATTCGTATCTGGGTCTTCCGTTTCAACAGTGTATAAGTAATTTGATTTCATATCCATATTCATGACTGCACACAACTCCCTGGAGAGAACCAGTCAGATCTGTTGTGTTGATTGAAAATAAAAATTTTGTTTTTTTCCTACCTCTTAAATCACTCCTCGCTGAACTAACGAACGATCGTTTTTCGAAGTTGCGGTACGTAATGTAGAAAATAATTTCAAAAGAAAAAATTTCTCAGAGTCGATGGATCCCAAGGAGATTAAGAAGAAGTACGAACTTTTACTTTTCAAGGTTGCTTCAGCCTGATACAAATTTTCCACAGATCAAGGTAAAGCAATTTCTTAGATTTATCTGCCACTTAGCTAATAGAAAAAGAAAATTAAACGCAATTTTTCCCGGAAAAAAATTGTAAACTTTTTTTTTTAAATATACTTTCTTTGGTTACAAGACTATTTGATTTGACTAAACTGAATTCCTGCTACTGCAAAGAAGCGATTTTCTTTAAGCTATCCTAGTAACACCCAATATCTCGCGAGGAGAAAAGTAGAAAATGGATTTAAATATTTCAACGGTGACTCGTCCTGGGAACTAAGCCTAAAAATATTTTTCAAACATTTTTTTTTCATCCAACATTCTCTGCTGAAATGAATCCACAGCTTTCAGGAGGGTCAGTGAATTCAAAGATCTTCTTTTCCTTCTCGAGGAGAGTCTAGACGAGATTTCCGAGTGGTAATGTGCGATCCTAACCTTATTTCCGTTTAGACGCGATCACGGGGGACAGGATCGATCGGACAAGCTTCCCTACGTCTCCGCCAGAGCGAGCCACCTTTATCAAGGTTCAACGGAACCGTTTGAATATCGAACGATCCGTCTTCGTTCACCTACGTCGAGGAGCGATAGAAAGTCGAGATGTAGAAGAGTTTCAAGTTATAAAATGAAATTTATAACCAGACGTCGTAAAAAGGAAATTCGATACTTAACGGCATCGATGTGCTCGTTTATCGTAGATTTCCGTTAGATTATTATATTCCGGATAGGTTAGAACGTCAACGTCATTGCACTTTAAGTGCCTCGAGAAATTATTATTTGAAACTTTTAACGTTTCTATCAGCGGGTTCATCGCTCTCGACCATTGACCAAGCTGAAAAAAAAAATGGCGACTATCCAGATTCGACGAGAGAGTTAAAACGTGAAGATAAAAGAGAATAAAAGAAGCTGTTGTGTCATCGTGTTGTATTTTTTTTTTCTTCCAAGTAAACGTGGTTGTCCGATCTACTCCAGGATGTCCTAAGAGATAACGCCAATACTTTCCTTTGACCATGTCGCAGATAAATAGACAAATGAATTTCGTTACTATCTCTGGTGACCAGAGTCAGGACGGCATATGGCGGAACCCATATAGGTATATAGTCCCTATGATGCGACGGTCGTATAAAAGACAGAAATGGGAAATAAAAGCACGCAGGTTTTTGTAGTGTAACGAAGAAATAAGACGTCAGGCGAATGAAACAATGGAGACCTAATGCGATTAGAGGATCCAGCGAGTCACTACAAAAGCCTCTAAAGGACCAAGTCGTGACTGCGTCTCGAAGCATATCCTGGCGAAGAGTAATGGAATAAAATAAGACCATTAGTAGACTCGGTCCATGATTAATATTTTGTAAGTACAAGATAGTTTTCTTCTATGGTTGAATTTGTAAGTATTTAATTTTTATACTTTTCGCCCACGCATTTCATGGAGAAATTCAATTTCTCTTTCACAATGTACCTGCTGCTTACAACTTACAAGACCGTTCCGAAGGACAATGAATTTGCTGAATTTTCATCTGGACTGAAATTATACTTGCAAATCTTAATACCACTTACAAAATTTGCAAATTAGTTGCAAACCGTCATGCGGATCTACCTTGGGGCGACTGTTCTTCTTTTTTTTATAATACACCCTGTGGATACGTATTCACGAGGGACTAGTCCTGGGACAAGATGGATTTCAAGAGGTTCAGTCGAATTTCCGTAAAATCTTATCAAACCGGGATTGAACGAGAACCTTTCCATTTGCAAATTACACGTGGATACCCAGTGTGCAAATCTTAAAATTATTTGCCACGTGGGACAGAAATCCGATCTTCGAGATCCTTATTTGATGCAAACACCAAACTGACGAAAAAAAAAAAGTGAAAAAAAGGCGAGGTAACAGAAAGAAATAATAGGGAGAAAAAAAAGAGTCCGTTGGAAAATTCGAAAAATTCTCAAGTGTTCCTAACCCTTGTCGTTCTCAAGGTCCCTTAAGAATAATGTTGCTCTACAATAAAGAAGAAAGATATATGGTATCTGTCAAGGGTCGCGGATCTAGAAACGATATCGCCCAAGACTGGAAACGAATGTATTCCATTGATTGCAAGAAGAAAAGGGAGGTTCAAAGGGCTTTTCTCGAGGTGTCGGTCGCTTCAGTGACAAGTGACAAAATGCCAGTAAAGCCTGTGGCGTCGCGACGCTTTGTGCGTCCCGTCGCTGGCGTAGGGCCAATCGCTCTCGTAGCTGCGACAGCAGGAATGGGGATGACGAAGAGGTGAGTATAGGAAAAGTACGGTGGTGCGAGTGGGCATTTGAGAGTTTCTGGATGGTAGGGACCACTCTCTCTCTCTCTTGCGGCGTCCGGATGTACTGTACTATGAACAAAGGGTCGTTGTTGTTTTTGCCAACTAGCTCGATATCTAATTGCAAATTATATCCTAGTCGTGCTCTCTTCCTATATGTACACGTAAACCAGCAGAAATGAGAACTGAAACGGGTAGAGAAATACAGTTGGAAATAGTATCAGGAACAGGAAGCACTCAGGGCAAATAACATGGCGACTAATTTTATCAGTGCAAAGGTTGATACCGGGATCGTTAGCATTTCCAGTACAGAGCACGTTCGAATGAGATAATATTATGTACATGGAATTCTTGGTGGGGAGTGCTTTGATACCAGGTTTGAGTTTGTGTACTGGGGCAGCCAGAAATGTCGTTCATGAGAGCTTTGAAAGGGTTGATTCTTTCAATATTTACCCCCATACTGATACAAAATGAGCGTCCACCGTTGATCTATTGACTGCGGATAATAATTTGACACGCTCCTGGGATATAATAGAATGATATAAGGGATGATAATAACCATGTGGAAACCATAAATATCGTCACGGGTGCCAACCACTGACAAGGAGCCTACAGAAAGGTCAGCATCAGAGTAATGAGCCTACGTGGACCCTTTGTTAGCTGATGGAACAGGTGTAGCCAACCAGGGTTGCTCCTAGGGTGTGTTTTCCTTGTAAATGTAATGGAACCTGGTGGCTGTCGTATGGGTCGCATATGACGTTCAATCCTTCAGAAAGGAAAGAGGGTTGGAGGTTAGGAAACTAGACGGCCCATAGTTCTAAATTAGGGAACTGTGCTTCTTTCTTGTATGAAGGATACAGGAATGACAGTGCCAGGGTTACGAGGAAGGTGTTGAAGGTGTTTTGAAATAATAAGCATCCTCCATTAGGATGTCTTCGGAGTGAATCTAAAACAGATGGTACTGTACTATATGTGAAGTTGCTAGGATACCAAGATGATCAGATATTTAATTGTCTACCATTTCAGCTCCAGGAGTTACAGTGCTACGCTGAGGTGATCATCATCAGTAGAGTTAATTTTTATTGACTTTGTAGACTGTACAAATAATTTTTATTAATACCTCTCCGCTGAATAGTTCTTTATGGATAAGTCTGCTAAGACTGATGCCTCTATCGAACAAGATTAGGTTCATCCCATTCCTGGAAAATGAGGTTAATATTTATTATAAATGAGCTTGCTTCGCTGTTGGACTAATAGAGTAGTCCAGAGGGTTAAAGTCATAAAAACAGAAGTGCCAGTCATCCTGGCGACCATCCTCGCCCCTTAGTTTTCATCCGTCTGTTATCTGATATCTTTATTCTGACCTTGACTCCAGTGCTTTCTTTTGTAACTCAAATTTCATTCCCTGTTTTCACTTTATAGACAGCATCGACGTATCCTTATCGTCTTATATTTTCTTCAACAGTTACTTGATACACTTTTTTTTTTACAGTTTTTTGATATTGAATAAACGTTCCAGCCGGATCAATTTCATCTTCTATATTTGGTATTGGAATGACACACCGGTCTTCTACCTACACATACTGAAAGTAGATATTTTGACAATTCTCACATCCTAAGAGTGATTTTTTTTGTAATTTTATGGCTTCGCACATCCTTATTCCCGATGCCACCCTGTGCTTTGGGAACATGTTTTCCTTTCTTTTAGAAAATAAATATTTAACTTCAGGAACGTTCACGATTTGCTCTTACCCCATGGCTCTTTCATCACTCTATTTGGTTCCAAACTTCTTATCCACTTCAATTTTGTTACGTGTTAAGTTCGTGACATTTATTCCACGCCTGATAAATTAATTTAATTGGCGATGAAGATTACTGTGAAATTTGAGTCTCTGTATGAAAAATTTGGTGGTTCTTGTAAAATCTTTTCAGTGTAAAGAATTCATGGTGTAATTAACATATCCGTCTCATTAATCGTACGTTCCAGTAATAAAAATTAAATTGTTAAATACTAAAACGCAACAAAAAAAATTGTACGATCAAAACGAAAGATCTTTAAATTGAAGTTAAAAAAAAAAATTTTGATTTTAATTCAGTTGCACTTTAATTTCAATATAAACCGATGAAATAAAAACGCAAATAATTTAGAGACCACTACTTCTGGTCTCAGAAAAATAAAAAATGATTAAATTTACAGCAGTAAATGAGATTCTCTATTTGAAAGAAAATAAACAAATAAGTAAATAAAAACTCATAAAGAAATGCTAGTGAAAGTTGACTCTCCGTCCTACTGTGTCTGCCTTTGCTAAACCACTCGGTAATTTCGTGTAACCGTATTTGAATTTTGCCCTGAGCGTCGGCTAAGGGTGGTAAAACCCCGAGGTTCCTGAGGTGTTCGGTACTAGAGTTTCTCCACAGCAGGAGAAAGACAGAGAAAGTAAAGTCGATATTCAACGAACCAATAATTCACAGGTCATTATTTATTCAAACCCTGAAAGAGGTTCTCCATCTGAAATCTTAAAACTCAGCTAACCCAGGCTACAAGACTCATCTGCATCTAGGGATCATCCAGGATACTGGGTGTGGACCAAGACATCATCGTCGACAAGCGAAGCCAAAGATTACGAATGTCCTTGAAAAAAGAAAAAAAAAAAAGAAAATACTTAAATAAGCCCCGGCAAGAGAAGTTTTTCTTTTGGAACATAGACTTCATCCTTATCCCCGACATCGTCTTCCTGATAATCCACCGTTCCTGCTCGGTCGCAGTTCACCAGTTCACCCCAATACAGCCTCTGAATTTTTATAACCAGCGACAAGGATTTCCTGTTCCTTTCATTCGCCCGGCTGGATTAAAACGGCTTGAAAAGACGAATAATTTCGTACTCGCATTAAGAGCTACTTTGCTTGTCTCTCCAAAAGAAATGCAATCCGACAAAAAAAGCGCTGGCTTATTCTCTTTCATTTTTCCTCTCTCTCTCTCTCTCTCTCTCTCCCTCTTCTTCATAGAACTCCTCTTCGACCCCTGTCATACCTTATCCATCCATTTCCTGTACTCCTCTTGCATTGCCTCGCATGGCCATTCATTAGAAATAAATGAAGATCTACGTAACACAGTGCTCCTGCTTCCTGGCAATAAAAGTTAATATTCACACATTAAAAATACTGTGTAACATCATAACCAAAAAGCTTAATACTCAGACACTAATCACTGACATGAAAAATCCTATCCGATACCATAACCAAAAGTTTACCACTGCGATAAACACTTATTCATCTGCTGCAGCTCGCAAGGAAACTCCATAGACATTAAATGAGGTTAGTTTCATTCTCCAAGCATTGAGTCTAAAAACAAAATAGAATGATAAATAAATATTCATTTGCTGGATAAGACTAGGGATGTGTATAGCAGGGTTTGGAGGTCAATCCTGAAGTCCAAGTAAAACTACCCCTTGGCAGTTTCCAAATTGAAATGATTCAGCCCATAAACTTTGGTCTCAGATACCAACTGGAGGCTGACGGTTCAATAAGGGGTGGCCCTGGTATTGTTTCAGAATTCCCATTATAATCGTACCCACCAATCCACCCCTCTTCCTGCTCCTCCTATCTCGGTTTCTCGCCCAATCTCTCTTTTCCACCGTTCAACCGTTCCAATTCCTCGTCGTCTCCACTACCCTCCACTTTCTTCATCCCATCGAATACGCCCGGACCAGGCTGAACTCCTTTATCAAATGCGAGCGTTTAGCTAAAAGCTCTGAAAGCGCCTTCCAGCCGACTTAAAATTATGTCGCCAAGCCGCCTCTCGACCTGGTACCCGGTGCGAGCCGTTATTTCAATTTTCAAAATACAATCCTTAAACACTTGGACAACGTACAGCGCCATGTTTCAATATTTATCTGCAAGTATATAGATCAATTAAAATACATAGAAAATTATTATTAATTAATCAAAAACCTTTCTTCGCCCTAATCCTTTATCTCGGCGATCCTCGTCAATGAGAACCACAGAACCGTCGTACAGTGCTTTCCTCCTGGACATCAATTTCTTACAGGCAAACTTTCTTTTACGGACTCGCAAAGTTCCTCGGATGTATCTGGAGTCATGAATTAAATATAAGACTTGATAACAACGACGGCAATTTCGTGCACTGATAATCATTATAGGTAGTGATAACAAAAATGTATATGAACGATACCGTAGCGTAAAATTTCGTGCTTGATGCGTATCTAGTCAATATTCAGTTTCGTGGTTAATTTCTTTTTATCGACTGAAAAAAAAAAATTGTCAGCAGCCAATGCACCGTAAGTTTATAGGTTATGCGTTACATCGATGCGGAAAGCAATAACTTGCCGGTGCAGCGGAGGATTCGAATGCAGAAGACAGTCGCATATGTAGAGTGCAGCTGGTTGATATGCCGAGGTCGATACTTTGTAAGTCGCAAATGGAAATATAGGAACCACATACAGGATTGTCTATAGAAAGTATAGAAAAAATACGGCGTTTGAGGTTAGATCGGACTCAGGACGTCAGGTAGTAAAATCGCTGCTCAGCTTCCGGATCCAATTTGCAAATCCGTGAACCAGGATAATTCAGTCCATGACTAGTCGACCGTGTGCCATGACTTCCGACGTTCCCGAGGAGTATTGGAGGACAATAAAAAAAAAATTCAAAAAATCAATCTGCAACGTTTCTTTAAGTTCGTTCCCAGGGGTGCATTAAGGGATGAAAAAAATATTCACGGTACCCGCCACGTGAATGTTGGATAACGTGTGAAAATTCTACTGATAAGGCCCTTTTTTTTGTATAAATATTATGCACGTGAAATCATATGAGATTCCAATGATTAATTACAGAAGGTAGTTGTCGATAAAATTATCATTGGAGATTGATTAATCGATACTGACTATCTGTTTTGTCATGTTGAAACTGTGCGCACGGGGTGATATATGTTTACGTGGATCATCCAAGGTCTATGACCAGATAAAAATATTCAGATCCCTCTTCCCCCCATTGGGAATGATGATTTTCCGATCGCCCCCCACTATATTCGCATTTCGTCCTTTTCAAGGGGGTAAGAAAAAAAAAATGGGTTTTGCGAACTCACACTTTTCCACGTGGACGTGATTTACGTCATTTACCCTGTTCGAAGTGGGGTGAAGGTAAAACCGTGACGTTTAAAGGGTTCGTGTTACTTTTTTTTTCAAGGTACACCGGGACACCACTGAAAACCACCTTTTTGCTCTTGCTTCCGGTCGAGGCCATGTCCTGTTTTTGGGGAAAGTGTTTTTTTGATTTACTACCCCTTGTCAGTCAAGCGTCCTAGGCCAAGCGTGAAGAAACGACGTTCGGACCTGGCCCGACGCTCGACTGAGGGTTGAAGACAAAAGAAACGTAGGATCTACGTACAGGTGGCTTAAGAGGGACAGGTTGCTGGGATAAAGATGGTGGCTGGACCAAGATGTAAGATACACAGCACTGGTACGTTCTAGACGAAGAGGCGTGCCATTATTTTTATTCAATGGAGGATGAATAATGCTGGCGATGTTTTTTTTTATACTCGGGATACCCGGTATATGTCACTTTATATACGGAAGGCGTTTTCAAGGCATAATAACCAGAGACGAGCAGGGACGCTACGGTTTTAGGCGACGACGAAAGCGCTGGCGCTGATCAGCAGCGGCGAGTTCGGGAATTAGAATTTTTGATAATCGCCTAAAGCCGTAGCTCTGAGCATCTCCCTGCCGGTCGCTGATAATATTTTAGTAGTCCATACGATATGTCCAACCTTCGAAAGTCTAATTAAAGATCCAAGATAACCTATGAAGATGTAACGAGGACAGCAAGATAGTAGAAATTGGATATAATTATTTTCAAGGCAGAGAGTTAACAGGTAGCATTTAATCAGCTGGAAGTCAGCCGAGGGAGCCAAGTAGGTAAATCGATACTTACAAACTGAGATTCAGGTTTTATTTCCCGAGAAAGAGATTCAGAGATGATCCGGCAGATGAGACGTCTGAGATGTCAAAAGATGAATACCGGGTTGAAAGGCAGTGATGCCGACGGGTTATTGACTACGTTTACACGGCGCTCTTGATTGGTTTATTTAATACTGATCCAAAGGATACGACCAATCCCAAATGTTCCTTACGAGTAGAAACGTCCATGATTGGTCTATTCCCTTAGATCGGTATTAAATTTAAATGTGTAAAACGTAGTGATTCGCTAAAATTTACCATATGAGGTTTTATACAGTAAGTCTTGAGTAAATCTTATGCATCATTCATACTCCTGTGAACTGAGCAATAGGCTATATCACGTGCCAGCTAATGGTAGCTTCGAATAAATGTAATCTTTAATACGAAACGAATGGTTGGTAAACGCTCGACAAAACATTTGCCGAACGGTTAGCAGATGGCAGCACCGTCGCTAAGGGCCGCTTAAGCGAAATTACGTGGGAAAACGAGTTTGTTCGCGGTATTACGTCGTCGACGTGATCTCTCAGTGCAAATATGACCCTGGCTCGGGCTGCTGGATGTCAAGAGAAGACGACGTACGTCGAGGTTAAAGTTTAGAGTTAAAGTTGACAAGATTAGCATACTGTAGATTTAAAAAATTGGAAAATATTGCCCTACCGTGACGGGTTATTCAATCTCGATGGTGGCGCCATCTGAAAGTCAGCGAGAAACTACGCTCCATATTTTTGACTATCGCATCGCCACGTCAGGCCTTGGGTTCGGGCGATAAATTTTATTCAAGGCAGCCTTAATGTCGCCCGCGAGAAAGCTATTTACGAAAATCCGGCCATAATCTTGCTTACTTACCGGTTGGCAGTTTGTTTATTTCTTTTGTATAACTGTATATCCCACTGCGTCAAGTCGCCTTGTGTTCGGTCGCTCCTTTGCGAACCCGCCCTGTTTCTACTACCTCGCGTTCACATCCATGCTGCTCTGGTAATCGTGAGCCCAGAACTTTCTCTGGCAACATTGTCGGGAAGTGGTGTTGTGGAAGATAGTACTGTTCCCTGTTACTACTGTGGCTTTTAGGTTAGGTTTCAGGCGTTAGACGCTGACAAAACCGCTGAAAGTTCAAGGAGAGTGTAGTTCAGTGTTAAAGAACCAAAGGAAATGAGTTTTCATTTGGAATGCGACTCTGACTGTGAGACTTGGTTCAGTGCCTGACGAATGTGCGTTCATAAAGAAACACAAAGTGGGTCGAACGGAAAACAGCTGAAAAAGTGAGGGAAGACAGAAAAATCAAAGAAGGATCAATTTATTCAGAAAATTTTAATTTTTCGATCTGAACTACGCATTGTCACGTTCCGTATACGGTTGTCATAGTTTACCATTTTTTCTTCCTAATTATTCCCATCGTTCATAAAACTCCGCACCCTGTTATTCCCAGCATACCGTTTCTTTACCGTTAATCCCAACCCTAATAAAACACTCCATTTATATTTTTCTAATACCTTCCACGTCATGAATCCTAATCCAAAAAATCCATACCTTTGCCAAAATTCCATTTTAGAGTCGCGTTACTTCCAAACTGCATTTTCCCGCTTTCCAACCCCTACCTTACAATATTACCTTACACACTACCCTTAACCACCAGTATAAAAAGACGGACCTTCTCTAGGTTAATTTAGTAATAGTTTGGAATTCGTACACGACACTTCTCTCTCGTGAAATACATAAAAACTGCACAAACCTCAACGACGGTTTTTTTATTAAAAAAGAAGCCCAACAATAGTTCCTGGAGCCCACAAGAAAAATAAATTCGTTGATCGTAACGGCATACGAAACATTGGTTATCTTTTTCAGACTCGTGAAAAGCCTCGTAAATATTTCACGTACCAACTTCGCACGATACAAAAATTCTGTGTTCAGTTCTACGTCGTGATATCTCGCGCTGATAAAAATATTAAAATTTTATTAAACTGCACACGCTCTAGGTTAGGTTAGGTTTGATACTATCGCAAACGGCATAGTACATTTTCCCGGAATTTCTATTACGTCCAAGCGCCGTGGATACTTTTTTCCGGTTTCCGGTCCTTACCCAAGGGGTTTTAACAAATCTAGAACGCTAATTCGCAAACCACCCGGGCTTAATGAGGCGTTGACGTTTTGCCCAGTGAGAGTGCCGTCGGCGACGACGTTCCCTTCTTCGATATCCTCTACGTCCCGAGGCATTCCTGCAGCAGCTCCTTATTCGGTTTCCTAGCGCGGATTTAAATTCAGGAATTAATCTTGGCTTAGCAGACGCAGTTACTTGCTGCTTTAGCAGCGCGCCCGATTTGACTTAAGCTGAAACACTGCTGATTAGTGCTAACGAGAGATGTGAACCAGCGCTAACAACGTTGGCAGCGTTGGTACCACTGCTTTGCTACCCTGCAGCTCGAAAATTCATTGTTCGAGCAATATTCCGAAAAACTGATAACGTATAACGCCATTGGCTATGATGTAGACGAAAATTAATTTTATGCGTGATAATTTATCAAAAGTTGGCAACACTTACTCCTGGATAAGTAATCCCAGGATTAGTCAAATATTCTTGAAAACGGGTGTAAATCATGATTTAAGGTAATCGGAGCGGGATAGAGAGTTTTTTTTTTTTTCTACCAGGTTGGTATCTCCTATAAGCACAGTATCATGGCTTTGCAATTTCACGGAAGATCAGAGTTGGGGTTGCGATTTTAGTGATGTCGGCCGTAACTGGGGTTTAGCTGTACCCCAGAGTGTCATCCGTGGGTGGAATAAGAGGAGTATGCGTCGACGGCAGGAAATGTGCAAGTTTATGGTACGAACGTGAGCTGCAGTGGAAGGAGCCGCTAAGGGCCAGACGTCTACAAAAACATCTATTGTTAAGAAGAAATTGCCAGTTGTATGTACAGACTCCTGGGTAAAATCGGTATCACTTTATAACGGGTAGTCATCTCTGTTTTATACGAAGTACAGTAGATAACTGTTTAGAAGTTAAACTCAATTTTCAACTGGATCATTCGACTTGAATTATTCGTTCCGCTTTGTTACAACACTGGATGAATCCCAGCAACGGTCCGACGATTTTCATCCAGTGTGTTCAACCCAACGAAACAAATCGAAATTCAAAGCTATCTCGTGGTAGAGGGAAATGCGGATTGAATAAGCCCCATTTACGGTTATTATTGTAGTCACCGCTATGCGTATCCAAAGGAGACGACAGAGCGTGCGCGGCGTCGCGACGCTTCATTTTTTTTTTATTAGCGTCCGAAGTTTCGCACTTTGCAACTTCATTTCCCAAATTAACTGGGCACTTTCGCACAGTGTCCTTAGCCTCTGTTGTATTTTCAGGATCCACGTCTTTTTGCTACTGGTCGGAGAATCCTGATCCACCCCAGGTCCCAGGAAGTCGTGCAAGCTCATCGTTGATTGAGAAAATTTTTATTTCGTTTGGTCAAAGAAAATTCCTGATGTCGAGACTGGGTGAGAATTTTGGATTCTCTGTGCTTATTAAGTTGCTGCAATTTTTTTTAGTGAAATTGCAATTGCACCTGCGAATACGTCAGTGTGTTATTGCATGAGCCTTTGTGCGCAGGAATTTTTTTGAACTTTTTTTTTTAATTTGATTTCACGCAGCCGGAAGCTTGCGTGTGCTGAAAAGAAATAATGGAAAAAATTTTTTGTTTAAGTAGCGTGTTATTTTGACAGTCCCGTCGATGCACATGGGAGATGAAAACGTAATTTTGGAAAAATTTGATTTTAACTGAATACAACAAAAAAAATTTTCAATGATGTCACAGGCAGGTGCAATAAAAGTTGGAACTTTACCGAAGCCATACCGTCGGCCATCAAGCTCATGTTTTACGAAGTCTTTTTTTTTCGCTATGAAAATTTTCGCATCGCTGCAGAACGATTTACTCAGCCAGATTTCAATTTCGCTACAATTCGTGCGATTCAGGGTCCTGATAAGGATCACGACTGATAATAATAAAATCACAACTTAGAATTTTTTTTTAAACTAAGCAAGCTTCTGGTATTCCTTCGGCGAGAGTGAGCTTAAGTTCATTTTCATGAAAGATCCTCAGCGTTGACCCCGTTTACAAATGCGTCGCTCGATAACCCTTTGGCAGAATTAAAGTCTTTAACCAGGACTCGTATAAAGGATCAGGCACGTGAGGTAGCGTCCGAATTGGCCATTTTGTCTTGGCCGTAGAGGAAAAGCGAGGTGAATGTTCCTTGAGAATTAGCCTTAAGGAAATGCCATTCAGACTCTTTTCTTTTTCCTCGTAGACCGACAACTCGACTTGATTTTAGGTTAGGTGTCACTTTGAGAAATCCGCCAATTATCTCGCTATGCCGTAACCACACTTGCGGCGGTTTTCTACTCCCTTGTAAATCTCATTTCCGTATCATACGACAGCGCTCACTAGTTTCTACCATTCCGTATGCGAAAACACTGTTCATTTCGCGAATTACAACGAGATGAAAGCGCCCAACGTCGGGACGAACCATAATGCCTCGAGCATTTTCAGCACCTCGTTACCAACTGGGGCGAATCATCGCTTCATGGAATTATTATTCCGCACTGTACAATATATCAGGCACTGTTACGCCGGATAGTATATAATATTATATATTGTACGAAAGTGGATTTCAAGACCGCAACCCTCTCTATGATTGATGATAATTACAGACAGTATTATTATTCCAATAAGTTTGTTTTAGTCGATTTAGTTCCCCTCGTGTCCGCTAGGTGGCTGATTATAAGGTATACATATCCCCTAGCCAGTAACGTTGACTCCCGAAGAGCCAAGGAATTGCAGGTTAGGTTTCTTGCTCCATTGGAAATTCTATGAGGTTGAACTTTGTGCTTCTTGTGATGGGGGATGCTGGAATGGGTATGGTTGGACAGTTGGCGGATGCCGGGGAATACCACAAAAGATCTACTGCCCGTATCAACGTAGTTGCTACGCTCTAATTCCTTCGAGAAGTCTTCGTGAAACTTTCGCCTTAACGTCGACCATATAAATTCGGCAGTGCGCTCAGAGTCAATTTTAAATTGAACGTCAATATCAATCTGATTAACTTTAAGATAATTATCATAGAAAGTAACGTACACGTAGATAAGATTCCTAGTGAATTTTTTTCAAATACCTCGAAGATTCATCTAGAAAAAATATTCTTCGTCTTCAAGTCACTTGTGGCAATCGAAACTACGAGAAAGCTCGTCCGCCATATTGGCATTTATTTTTCGCATTTTTCTCTGTGACAAACGGAACTTGTACTCACGATTCACTGCTTCTTGGTCGAACAGCTGGTTGCTCCAGGATTTCACAAGGATCTCCTCCTACATTCCCAGTAAGGAATTGAACTTGGCTGAGCTCCATTACTGTTACTCAAGCTATGATTTCTCTTCCGCAGCTACATTCACGTTGTCTCAGTCCTGCATCGAGTACATCCGCCATTCGATTGTCAACAGGTTGTTCGCGACAATTTCAATTTGACAAATTTCATTTATCACCACGAATTCTAATTCTCAACGTCTTTTATTCCCTCAACGAGCCTACCAGTGATCATACGTCGTCAATTTCTACAGCAACGACAAATTTCTGTCAACGGTAAAAAAAAAGCCATCCGAACTTTTCCATTAGTCGAACCTCACTTCTCGTATCACCCGTCAAGCTCAACGCGTATTATTAGAACGAATTTTGCTGTTAATTATAATGGATCACCCCTTTCTTTTCTCTTTCTAAATATTTCTCTCGTCGCTGCTCAGGCTGCTCTCACAAATTTACCTATTAATCCTCCCGTCTCCGCGACACGACGAACTGAAACAATGACGCCATGACAGCTGAGCGCTGGCGCTGTCATCTGGCGTGACATTCTCGAACTACAAGATGTCCGTTTGATCAAGTGACGCTCTCGACTAGTTATACCTTCATTGGTTAACACGAATTGCTCGAGTTTCTCGTAATTTCTTCGATCCTTGTCTCAGGAAACTCTTTGTCACTTTATTACCCAGTGAAATTAATTCGAGCAGACTTTATCTGGTAAGATCTGGCTTCGCGCGAAGAGTAAATTATTTTTTGATAGTTTTCGTCAGGTAACGGTTGCCAGCTTGGGAAAAACAAACTGTACACGTGGCAACGTTGCTTATACATTTTGACTGAAGATGAGCGACGCAGCGCAGAATTAATGGTGACGATTATTGTTCTCTAACAATTTCGTAATAACTGATTGAACGATAGCTGCGTCTTGAGAGGAATTACGTAACTGAAAATCAGTTCGTAAAATGGCCGACGATTTAACGTACGAGGTAAATTCTTTTTTCCTATTTAATAATACGACTAAACTGCCGGAGTATGGAAAAATTATAAAGTTTTGCTCTACGTCAATCTATAAGTGTCACGTTACTCTTTAAGCGATCGTGACATTAATTTCTCGCCGAAGGCTCGTTCGTTCATCAAATTTCCATCCTATCGCCAAGAGGAAAAACTGAAGTCTCACCTCGGGTTGGTGACTCGTGTGACGTATAACGACCGTCATCCAGATAGACGTGACGGAAGTGGCTGCCGGAAGCGAGGGAGAAAGTGAACGATGAAAAATTAGAAATCGAAGAGAAAAGTAATTATAAGAATGGACCTTCGGAAGTACCTTTTTAAAGTATTGATTATCGCCAAAAAAAAAACTAGAGTATAAACATTTAACAATGATTCCTAACGAATATCATTACTCAAATTGGTACCCCTCATCAGTGCCAACCCCAAAAATTTTTATCAGATTATTTACCATTCCCTTCAAATATTTACTACAATCAAGCAGTATGGTTCATTGTTTACTTGCGGGGCTGTGCTTATGCCCAGGCGAAGCTGTAGCCAAGTAAGGTGATATCGATCGGATTGGAAAAAAAAAATTCGAAGCAGGGACTTGGTGTCAGGGAGCTGGTCCAGACGTCTCAGGGATGGTGGTGGGTAGGAAACAGTATCCGAGTACAGTATATATATATATATATATATAAAAAACACAGGATACAGGGTGGCCTTGGGATGAAAATGGCAGACGGCAAAGAAGTAACCATTCAAAAGGTTTCTAGAGCTAAGCGTGTCGTGTTCCCAGACGTGGACGCGGTAAGGACGCGTAACCACGGGGGGGTCGCTTTTTGTCCAAGACCCCTGCCTGCCACTTACCCGATACACACGAAGCTTCTGGATTATAGGTAACTGCTATGAGATCTAGGGAATATCGCGAGAGGGTTTGTCACGGCTAAGATGCCAACCGTGTATCTCTTAAGGGTTGTGTATATATATATGTATGTGTGTATATATATATATATATATATAACACTGTAGGAGGCATTGGAAAGCTTAGGATATACAAATAATCTCTGGCTCTTACCGAACAAAGCATGACGTGTTTTGTACGTGTACCATCCAACCCCCTTTAACTTTATCACCCCCCCCCCCCCCCTACGTCTTTTAACCAGACTGGATTTTCTAATGAGCTGATTTATAGGCTGAGGGGTCAACCAGGAGTTTGATATTTTTTTTTTGTCAGGTTGTAATAGAGAACTTTTATATAACGCGTGTAGATGGCCGGTTTTTTTGTTTCACTGTCGATTCTAGTGGTCAATTTTGAAAAAAGGGTTGAGGAGAAAAATTAAAAAGGATACATGATCTTTTTTTTTATTTTATTAGGTATTTGAGGGTGGGGAGTCTGGGCGCTTTGGGATGGAAAAAAAATTAGGTTAAGGTAAAACCGGTAATCTGTCTTGCGTTACGTCATGTGTCTAATTTGACGTATCGCTGATATGCATCTTTTGCTGGTGTCGTTTTTCGACATTTTTCAGGTTCGTGACGTAATTTTGTCGTTTGGGTCCATATATTTGGGACATTACGAGGTGATACTAAAGGGGAAACTGAGAGAGGTGTACGATTTTATTGTGATATTTATATCGAATTAAAAATTGTTTTTGGTTTTTTTTTTCAGATTCAACGGTAAGTACGAGGTTGAACAATTTTATACTGCTTTTAGTCTTTCGAGATGTAATATTCGTTTGAATGATTAAGAAACCTAGGGAATAAAAATGTCTCCTCCTGTGCCCCTTGAGGTAAACGAGAAAATTGAAGTATCTCGAGGGTCGCGGGTTTATTAAATTTTTTATTCCATCTTCGAATTCGCCGAACTCTAATTCGAGACTATTAAGTCATTTCATTCTTGAGTATAAGTTTTTTTTTTTTACGGGATAAAGACATTTTTATAAATCTTTTTTTTTTTTTTACAAAATTTAAGAATTACTATTGTTCGTGAAAATTTTCTTTGCCAAAAATTCAAAGAGATTTTTTTTCTCAAAATTCTTAGCTTCAATTAGTTCGTGCATCTTTGTCAGTTCCAATGGTTCGTCCTTGTGCTTTTCAAATTCAAGTTTACACGGAGCTTCGCCGTGGCGCTAGTGTCGCTTTTAAACATGGCGGCGAATCTAACGTACCACGCGAACCGGCTCGTATTTACGTCGCATTAAAGTGTCACGGCTAAAGTATACGCTTGAAAATATGGCGGAAAGTAATTTGATCACACATGCTTATGCATAAATTGCAGGGTTATCGTTTCTCGACCAGACTTTGTAATGGATAATATTGACGCGACAACTTTTCCCATTCGGGTTTTAAACAGCAGCCACCTCGAGGTATCGAGGATTTTGGTTTCTGTTAAAACGACCTGACACCTCACCTACAGCACAATGGCGGTTACTTGAGTAAAAATATTAATTTAGGGGAAGCACAGAATTAGGTGGCCAGTAAATCAGGAGTCTCTTTTGTTCGATCAGCGGGATCCACCTCCTTGCGGCAAACCGTTACGCGGAGGAGCAAACCCCTTAAACCATCAGAAATACCAAGTCAGGGGATTCCCCTTTACCTCTTCAAAGTATAATACGAAGCTGAGTGTATTTACCGTGATTTTGGCCCTTTGTAATTCATTGGGCCAGTGCCTCGAGATAGGAATCATCTCCTGCTCGTATATTAAGGGCGCCCCCCCCCCCCTCTTATTTACCATTGCCAATTTTTTTTGAAAGCTTTCCCCCTCCTGATCGATTTTGATTTTTAGTGGCACTTTGCTTTCGATGAATTATACATTTTTTTTTGCGATTGGATGATAACTGACGTTTTTGAAAATTAAATTTGTTTTTTTTTGGACAATTATTAGATTTTAATCATACTGCAGTTATTGTAAAGTCAGGTGGATAGGAGATTGTCGTTGGGCTTAAACTGTGCTTAAATTACAGTTGGGTATTAATCTATTGTCTTGAGTTGAGTCGGATTATCTGATGAAGGAAATGTTATATCTCAAGCTGGCAGAGTGTAATCATCTCGTGTTAGATAATTACATCATCTGCTCGAATTATATTCATTTGAATATTCCCGGGGTTCTCGAAATTATGAATAGTCATTGCGCAATTTATTTAAATCAGCTTTTTCGTTGCTCGCGCGTGTAGAAGTAACGTGGGAATTAAAATCGATACGCATAACAAGACAAAGGGTCAATTCGAGATAGAACGTAGTACAATCCTGGAATGAAGAACAGTCCGATAGAAAGTGGAAATGAAATTAAAAGAAAGAAAGGTGGAAAGTGGAAAAAAATTATCTAAAAACAATAAATATCATCTGGTGTTATTGATTAATAGGATTTTTTAAAAATCCATCTAATCCACATATATATATACTTTTCAAACGTTTGGTGAAATTTGATTAACTTTGCCAAAAAAAATTTTACAGTTTACAATTAACTAGGTCAATTGGTCCAAAGAAGTGGCGTTTAGCAAAATGGTAAAAACAAACTATTTTTGGAAATAGCAAGACCACGTTTTGACCCGTCTCAAAAATCAGACAGGGAATTACATAATTTTTCGTTAAACATTATCAGTAGGAACGCGACTGTCTGCGAACGAAGGGACGAAGAAAAGGACGAAGCTCCAATACAGGTGAGGAAAGGAAAATAATAAAAAAGAAATAGTCACGGTTGTCTAGACGAAGCCAATGAATTTGCGACAAGCGCAGAATTCAGGGCGTTTCGCAAACGCGAATTGACGTGCAAACTGGTTTTAGTTGTGCGGCTGTAAAATTGGACGAGGAAAAATTGAAGGGTTTTGCGTGGACTATGTTAGGGAGGAGGGTAGGAGGGGGGGGGGGGAGGGACGTCGACAGAAAAAAAAAAGATTTAACTCGATCATCGACAGTTTCCATTTTTTTTTTGGGGGGGCTTTTTCATTTCCTCCACTCTATTTCTCACTATTTCCCTCTTTTATTTCCATTTCTGTTTCTCCTCTCCGCGTTAAGCGCGAATCTTTGTTATCGCTAAATCAATTTGCCAATATTGAAGTAGCAATAAGAAAAAGGTAAAACGAAAATAACTGGCACTTTTCTAAATTTGCTTCAATCGAGCAAATGACCATAAGAGTAAATAAATTTTTAACGATATAAATCTGTGTAAAAAAAAGTCTCATATAATCCCATTCGAAAATATATAATTCGGATTAAAATTAAAAAATTGAATGACACTCGGACGCGGCATCTCGATCTGATAATGCATTTTTCAGATCCGGAAAACTTCACTTCACGTATTTCTCTTCGTGCCAAAACCGTCATCAGCCACACTGAAGTCGATGGTCCGACTGATCGCGTAGCAATAGTGTCAAAATTCATATATATATATATATTGTAACGTATTTTCCAAACAGGACCCCGATATCACGAATCCGATACCCAACCTACGCTACGTCAGTCATCAATGCCAGAAAGGCGGCAGCCAATTCTTATTTCACCATGAATATTGACACCCGGTATGTCCTGGAAGTTGACGTGGAACTGCCCCAGCTCCGTCAAAGCGAGAAGCTCTGACCGAAGCTATCGGAGCAGACGGGAGCAAAACGGACCCCATCATTTGTTTGGGTCGCAGGAAATCAGCAAACGCAACTAGATCCACGAGCGAGAGCAAAGGCGACCGGAAATGCACGATGGCTCAGACTGCTGGGTTACGACCTAGAGATTCGAGCTTGATCATCGCGTAAATAGGTCAGAAAACAAATATCAAGCGAACTGGAGCACCAAAGAGACCGAAACCAAAACGATAGCTGGGGTCGTCTTGTGACCGTGAATTAAAAAATTACGTCAAAATATATATATATACGTATATATGTATGTCATTGAACGAATACAATAACGACCTTTTATAATTCGTTTGATGGATGAAAGAAAAATGTCTGACAGGATGAAGCCGAAGGTTGCATTATAAAAAAATTTTCTTCTCGTCATCCTTCAGCCATTGCGTATACCTAGAATGCTCGTATATACGTACTTTATGAGGATCAATATTGCACAGTTGTATACATACGCGTATAAGAGCATGTCATACCACGGCTTATCTGGTATTTCGCCATTCATGGTGTCCGCAATGTACCTTACTTAGAAATTCCAACGACTGTATAGTAAATTTCTGGTGTATTTGAGAACGCCTGCTTTCAAATAGGTTCCACAGGTTCGAATTAGCATACAGTTATTTATTTCTTGTCACACACACACACACAAAAAAAGTGGACGTTAAAAAGAGAATAAGAAAAGGAAATTTTGTAATTAATTGCAACCCGTTGCCAGGTACGGCGCAGCACGTGCTTTACGGTGCGTGTTTACACGAAAGCGAAAATCCAACTGTGACTTTTCTACGAGAGGTCTGCACAAACGGCAGGGTTGAATTAGAAAAAAGAAAATATATCTAATCTCGACTTAGGGACAGACATCTCGACGAGATTCCCAGTCGCATTATTCATAATGTTAATTATTATTTAAACGCCAATTTCAACTGCTCGTATGGACGGAGACAGCTACTGAATAATTCCGCCAGAGCGCGCCCCATGCGCTTAGTTCCTCGTAAGCGAGGGAGGTGGCGCTGCCGTCGATCGAGATAATTGTCAGCGGGACGGGGGAGTCGAGAGGCAAAAATGTCAGCTGTCAGAATAAACCGGTGAAGTGTTGCCAGAGGATCAAGAGGGACAGAGTTACCGAGCAATTGAGGTAAATATGCGGCGACATCGATGTGTTATGGTCGTAGCCCTTCTTTACTATGTAGTGTATGTAATGTGCGTTATACGAAAAGCAGATAACGAAGGGCCTTTAAAGGATAACGAAGCAGCGTCGTGACGCAACATTAAACCGCTACCACAGAGGACGCCTTAGTTCGCATAACCAGTAACAGGCGTGCCGCTCCGGCAAAACTAATTCTACGACGGTCCCTTGTGTATGCGCCTTAAACTCCCTCCATCAATTTCCGCCTAGCGAATTTCCAATCCCCGCGCCATCTAGAAGAGGGTCTGGGTACCAAACCGTAAGTACCCAAGTGGAATCCCTGCGCGATACACCGAGTAATTTTCCATAGGTTGGCATTACTGTGTGTGCGCGCGTATCAGCTCATTTGTGACGTCCCCTACTCTATATCCAACCCCATGGAATCCTCATTGCATATGGTTGCGACGTCGAGACGCCAGCCCGGCCGCATCGTCTTTGTTCGTTAACGAGTTCTGCGCATTTTCGAATTGACGGGACGATACGTTTATATCACTTGAAGCGTGAATCGACTCTCGAATTATTAAATGGCAACTTTATTGGTACTAACACTTTTGCGCTTTATTAATCACTTGGTCGGATTACGGGTTTTTGTGCAAATTACACGAGTTTTTACAGGCTGTGCTTTTTTTTTTACTCGATAAAACAGTGTATGCTTTTTTTTCGATTTTTTCTCATTCACTTTTTTTTTCATTACGTTATTACGATGCTTTTTTTTTTTTTACATGAAACTATGAACGCGGCTTTTTTTACAGAATTTTTATCGGATCGAGCAACACATGTGTAACAACTGACGTTGGGTCTGCTATGGGAAGGGGTTATTTTCAGTTAGTGTATTTGAATGAAAAATTTTTCTTTTTATTTATTTTTATAGAGGGCCATGTTTGCATACATGTCTATATATATATTTTTTTTTTAATGATGTAATTTGACAGCAATAGATAACAGTCGCAAGAGAACAATTTTGATCTAGCAAATTGAAACTGTCAAATATGACAGTCTTCGACTTTGTAGATACATATAGTTATGAATATAAACTGGGAGTTCTCGAGTTTGTAGTGGGATAGGTCAGTAATCCAATTGACACCAAGACCCATCTGACTCACAAATTAGTGAAGATTATGCCTTCTCACCTGGCGTCCACTTGGCGCCATCATAGTTGGGAAATTAGTCCGGTATAAAATTAAACAAGAAGGGCCTTAGTCCACTAAGCTAATTTACATATTAAATGTGACTTTAGTGCAGTTCGAAGTTTGTTGAAACTACTTAGCGACAGCGCGTTTACTCAAGAATAGTTATCAGGCATTAAATAATTTATTCCTTTGTTGGATATACATTATTACCGCGAGTAAGCACTATAAAGACATTATTTTTAATGAATAATTATTAGCAATTTTTTTTTCATAGTTCGGACTCGAACCACTTTTCGAAGTCGGTTCAGTCGGTATCGTAGCGACCTTCCAATTTAAGCGCCATGAAGTTGCACCTTACTTTACAATCTCGAAACGTGTGTTATATCATTAATATTTCCTAAAATAATAGTTTCATTAGTCCACGAAATTTATGCCAGATTACGGCGAAGCTGCGCGAAGACTTAGAACATAAAGGCGCAACCTTATGAATTTAACGTTAAATTCTTACTGAAACTGTTATTTGTAATTTATCGAAGAGAACCGCCGTGTCGCTACATTGCGAAAGTACCTTACTTATTTTCGTCATTACTTCCGTCGCTGTCGTACAGTCTGATAAAGAACAGCAGGGTTTAAGCGTCTCTTTTGATGTAGTTTCTAAAAGCGATTTTCGCGTCGACGACGACATTATACGTTCTCTTCTCAAGCGAGCGATAAAGCCGTCCACACTGGCTGGTGGGAAACACAAGCCCTGTCTACGGACAACGAATGGTACAGAGTTTGCGCCCTGCTGGAAAATCTAGTCGTTCACGGATTCCGGGGAACCCCCCGCCGGTGAAGTTGGTCGGGGTCGAACTTTTACGAATAGGTGGTGACTAGTTTATTCCTGGCAGTTAAATTCCCGGGGTACGGGACTCGGCAGAGAGAAATCATTCTCTCCGGCGTGTATATAGCGCGCTGGACCTGGCCCTCTGGCTTCGGATCGTTGAGCAACGCAGAGGGCGCCACCGTCGCTACTGCCGAAAACAAAAGAGAGATAACGCGCACGTCGCCCCGTGTTGCTACACTCCAATCGAGATTTCGTGCATGTCGAGAATTAAGCGGCTTACAGGAGAGGCTTGTAATGGAGAACGGACACAGTACCGACGAATTGGCTGAGCCGTATAGAGACACAAGACTGCTCTGATTTGTCAGTTAAGGCTAGAACAATAGACTCGGAGAAGGTCAAACGGTTGCTGATTTGACTTTGGGATTCCCCTTAGTCACCAAAGAGACACCGTCGTAAAATTTTATTTAATATCGAAAACACTTAAAGTCAAATCTTGACAAATCGCTGCACCCGGAGCTGTTATAAAACGATTTATTTTTCCTTTTATCGAGAAAAAGAATTTTTTTAGAATAATCAAAATCGATCATTCGTCCGTAATATCAATATTGAGTTAACGTTGACATCTCGATATTGCATTATGGTTTAATTTATTTACTTATCTGTATATCTACATATATATGTACATAACGCATATACCACAGTCAAGATACGAAGATGCGAATTCGATGAACTGAAAGTATACGAAGTTTGGTCCATGTGCACATAAGGGATGTAGTACAGACTCGGCATAGACTACTACCTAGATCTCGTCGAATAAAAAGGACACGGTCGAGCGATCCAATTTAATCGCGTTACCCGGTACCCGCTTTCCGTTCCAAGAGTGGAACTTTCAGGGCCGGTGAGCAAAATCCACGGTAGAGAACGGAAACATCCTAGTAGCATGATAATTCCTGCTCAAGACATGTTCGAATAATGCCACCCTGTATATACGTGGAAAAGTAGCCGCGAATGAAAAGCCGATGCGATCCGCCAGAAAGCTCCTTGTGAGTCTGCCTTTAGGCGAATTCTAACGATACTACGTGCCGTGGGTATTATGTCGAGTACATTTGCATAGATGATGAGCGGAGATGTAATTTTTCTTATATTCTTATTGTTATATGCACAGGAGACGCTTTGCTCATGTATGTAGAAAAAGTGCATACGTATCACAGAATCATGGTAATTTTAATATTAAAAATTTTTTTTTTTTTTTTAGTTATTTGCTTAAGCGACATTTCGAAAATACGAGATAATGCAGTCGAGTAGAATTTTAAAAAAGTGTTTTTTTTTTCTTCAGACTGCATACAAATTTCTTACCGTGCAAATGCGATTTTTTTTAGGAAATTTTGCACTGGGCTGTCACGAAGTGATACGAAGCTCAAGGCAGTGACTTTTTCGTTTTACAGGTGAAAAACGAAATCGGAAGACTCGAAAGAAGAAAACAAGTTGAAAAACCTCAGAAGATTGTCCCATTGTGTGTCAAAAGGTTGCTTTGAGAAAATGAAATTTTGAAAAAAAAAAATTATAGCTGTACTATGAACGAACTATCGTTACTCGGAGATAAAGGTAAGATTCTTATCAGTTCGATAAATTTCTATGGTTTTGCCTATATCTCTACCGTGTTCGATATTCGTGATTTCATCGAATGTTAAAAACGAAATTAAAATCTGTTCGTAAGAGTTTGATAATTTTTTGAAAATCGTCTAGCGAATTAGAGTGAATCGAGTATAGAAACTTAAATTTTTTTTAAGCGCCGCTGATACTCTAAAGATAATTAAACCCGACGCTGAGGAACGAAGTTCAATGCCGAGTGGGATTACTGAAAAAAATATATATATAAGAAAGGACTTCGAGGATTTCACGTTTCTCGAGGAGTCTCGAGCGAAGAGACGAGCTTTTGGAATTTACGGAATCTGCAATACCGACTGAAACGAAATTGAAATCGACTAGCGGAGAAATAAATTTTGAAATTCTTCAGAAATTCATCGCGTGTTCTGAAGCGAGGATTTAATTTTGGAATTTTTGAATTTGACAATTTAAAAAAATTTTATCCGTTATCTAACATCTGTACAGTATGATATACCTTTCAGGCAATCCGTTATCAGGAGAATGACCTTATCAAAAAATTACGACCGGCAATCGTATCCCAAGAAACTTCCTGTGGCCTCCGACTTTGGATCATCAATTAAACACAGTTAGGGTATTAAAAAATGTATATATCAATTCCCGTGAATTTAACAGACCGCAGATACCGTGCAGTTATCAAAATCCGTCACGAGCACCAGCAGCCGCCATTGTTCGTCATTCTCAAGGTATTTGTCGAATTTCCAAATGTCAAGTAAATAAAGAGAAACGCGAGTTCCCGTACCAGACGATGTCAACCGAGCAGGTAAAACGGTCCCTGCGCCTTCAGAGTTTAGTGCATTGGAGAGTAAAAAAAAGGGAGGAGGGGGGGGGGAAAGAAAAGAAAAACTAAAAAAAGGAAATGGACTGGAGAATTTAAGAAAGTTGGCAGACATTTTCTTTCATGCCAGCACGGGCAACTTCAATATTTAGAAAAGAAGAACAAGGTACGGCGTGGGCGAAGACGAGGAACAAAGCAGTGGAAGGACGACGAGGACGAGACCTAGCAAGCCTCCTGGTACATAGGTAAAATTATATGTGAACCTGAATTGTGGGAACACCCTGTATAACCTATCTGGTCTGAGTTCGATTTTCTAGAATGCTATCTACATAAATGCATTGTGGCACTAGCTGTTACGCAACTCACGTTTCCATGAATTTTGCATGTTTGACACGACGGTATCCACCGGTTCCCATTTTCCTGATATTCCAGGAGAAGAGCACATCCTGATTCCTGAAATTTCGTGAACCGAATGCGACCCATCGGAGATGAGATGCTGGGGGTCGGGTCCAGGGTCTGGTGAGCCAGAGAGCTGCTTGGTAATGACGTGGGTATAGCTACGTAATTGCTAGGAAATCTGTGTCGAGGTCGATGACGACGTCGAGGTTCCTGAGGTCATCCGAAAGGCCGGGTACATTAAGGCCAACGGAGTCCAAGAAGCAGCTTTAGGAAAGTATAAAGGTTCTGGGTAACTGGATACCGAGTTGGTTCGAGGGACGCAAGGATGCCGATGATGAAGCTGATCTCTGAGGTTGCTAAAGATGCTAATAAATGCTGATCATGATAGCCAGACTAGCTGGTAATGAAAATAACTTCAACACATATATAGAGTAAATAATGTTGAAGAGATAGTAAAATTTTTGAAAAACGAATCAAGCTCGTGAGATTAAATTGCAGAAAGCAGTGACCCGTCCACAGGTTCCTCAACTTTCTGAAGTGGCCGTGAGGTCGTTAGTCAGGACACGAGTCTGGGTATTAATACAAATGGATGAAGGTCCGTCCCTTATCACGCGATCCACATTTTCGTCCTAAGTAGGGTGAGACCTATTTAATTGACTCGAATTACGAGGTTGAGGGGGTTGAAAGGTGAGAGCGGTTCAACAAGTAATGTTCACACATGGACTCACATGTGGATACTGCTTTAGGAACCGGTGAGGAGGCTGCCGCGTGGGAAACTCCAAGTTAGGACTGGTTGGTTTCTGATGTGGGTGAACCTTAATGGGGCCTTGACACGAAGGTGGATGATGGTCCGGAAAAAAAGGATCTTAGCAAAGACAGAAGGAGAATAACAAAGACACGCGGTTGAAAGAAAAAAAAAGTTACAAAAAATGGATCAACAAAGAGAGTCGAAGATCAAGAGAATATTCCGGGTACGGTTGGGGTAATCGTTAGAAAGAAAAACTGTACAAAGGCGACGTAAACCGTTGAAGAAGAGAACCTGAAGAAAGTCAATAAGGAGGAATGAAGACGGAATTGAGAGGGAGAAAAAAATAAGTGAAGAAGAATGAGGTGAGAGAGAGAGAGAGAGGGGGAGAGAGAGAAAAAGAAAGAGTAGGAGGGGGAGGAAAGAAAATAAAATGGTTACTCGTTCCATTCCCGTTTCAATGGACAGAATGTACCTAGGATACGAGCTGTAGAGACGTGGGATGCAGCTTTTGCGCGCGAGTTTGGTATTGCATTTGTTTTACAATTCAAAGAGGGTTTTCGCGACTCTTTTAGGTATTCAGACTGCAGTGTTGGTTATACCGAGCGAGTTGCAGTGCTGGCACAACGGTTAGAGGTTAGGGGACGCTTTTTTTTTTACAAGGGATGGAGGAATGGCACGCGATGAAATAAGGAGTCGAGGATCCAAACGGCAAAATGCTGGTAGCCAGGATGCCAGATCTTTTGGGTTTTCACGCATTTACAAACTGGCAGCGCTGCAGGCACGAATGCAATTATAAAAACTCGTGAGAAAGCGGCATGAAAACGTGGCGTCGTCGCCGAAGCGTGCTGCACGAAAATTGTTGCGAGACGCCAAGAAACATGGAGCTCTCGGGACGTCGCCGACGCTTGGCGTCTACTCGCACTGTTTAAGGGACTTAATTGAATTTGCATTTTTCACGGGGATTCCCACGGTACTTCTTTCTTATTAATTCTTATTACACTTGTACCTATGTATTTTTTTTTTTATATTTAATTGATGCGACGCAGGATCGAAATGCTTTCCTGTAAACGGAATTATTCTTAACGCTGATAGCAGTATGCTTTGTAAAGTATATTGAGTGCGTCGCGACGCTCAAGTTCTGTGACGTACAAAACTGCAACGTCTACGATCGTTACTATTGGACGTGTCAAACGAAGCGATCGTCGACCGTGAATGCGGAGTAAGGAGGATCATAAGTAAAACGGGGAATCCCCGAATTTTAACTAGTGTCAAACCTCGCCGAAAGAGAGCGCGCGGATCGCATAAATCCGGGAGGGACAATTTGATTTATTCGCTCGTAGCTACCAGGCCGAGTTAAGATGACGGCGTTGGGTTATTACGCGATTAGAACGGGGGTTCCCCGGAATGAAGATTAATTACTTCGACGACACCTTCCTCGCCTTTTATCGTCTTGCTAATTGGATTGGAGGAAATAATCCAGCTTTCGACGATAACGCCTCTTGCCCGAGTTCAGAGTAATTTTCTACCATACAGAGTAGCTAAGTGTTTTCTGGGTACCTGACTCCATGAGATCTGGGCTTCCTAGATTTTAGGGGGTTACCTACAGGGTTCCGTTATATCTTAGTACGCTCCTATCGGCGGATCTATAGGGCACTACTTCAAACTGGAAACCAAGTCCCATCGTCTTACCAACGTCAACGTCGCTTCAGAGACCTCAGGTAATTCGCAAGCTGCCTCGGTCTAGGCAAAGACTTCGAGATGGTCGTCCAATTAATTACTACGGACAAATCACCGGCTTGCAGTCGATTGCGACTAATTCGATTGGTCAGACGATTTAGCCTTACCAATCGACTTGATTCCCAAATCTTGAACGACCTTTTCCCTTGGAACAGACAAGGTCTGACATTACCCCAATTTGACTCTTCCTGGCCCCCGCCCCCATCGACCCTATCTCAATTATGCCATTAGGCAGCTGCTATGATACTGAGGGTTTGATGCAAGTAGTCACGCACGTGGCGATAGCGTCCCTCGTATCCGCCCATCGCTGTTATCTTGACAATTTAATCACCAAACTGATGATGCCCGAGGGACTCGAGACTATTGTCAGAACACTACATGCCGTTACAATATCATCATGGAAAGTGATAAGTTTCGCAAAATGACTACTAACTAGTAGTTTCTTTTTTTTCTAAAGGACTGTAAGTTAGGTTAGGTCTATGCCGGATTCGAGTCGGATGGTCTTTGACGCAATTTTTAATTTTTTTTTTGCAGGTAACGGGGATGAAAAGTATACGGGGTATGAAAGGAAGACGATGTAAGAAGAGTGAAGAGTCGAAAGGGAGTCAATGAGCGCCTGATAGAAAAGTCAGCGAGGATTCTTTTGGAGTGGAGAGGGTAACGGGGGGGGGGGGGGCGGGAGGGGGGGATCCCTTCAGGGGGGTGTGGCGTTGGGGACCCTTTTTTAATTCAATTCGCTCGACC
>JASANN010000267.1:842617-881901 GCA_031762395.1 Calameuta pygmaea | reverse complement strand
GGGGCGGGAGGGAGGGATACCTTCAGGGGGTTCAGTCTTTGGGGAAACTTTTTTAATTCAATTCCCTCGACCACTCGGTCCCTCCTAGCGAACCACGAGACTTCCTCTCATCAGCCATATCCAAGAGACCAGGAGGGTAGGCAGCGACTAACTGAATAATCGAGTGACGATGGAGGACCTGGCAAGAGAAATTTCCTTCTGAACTGTACCAACCGAGTGTACAGGTTCTTTGCGGGACGTCGGCTTAGACTGCTGGTCAGGATGGGGGCAGGGCGAGGGACAGGGTAACGGAGAAAGAGTCCTGGTGCCGCTACTGCTTTCATCGGACCTAAGATGGAAGGTCCTTACCCTAGGCTACTGGATGAAAAGTATAGAAAAGACTGTCCACGCGATGTGAATGACCTGGTGGCAAAATATTTGAATACAAGCTAAAAATGTTTGGGCTGGTCCACAAGACGGGGTAATAAAGAGTCCAGTGCCTTTCCAATAACGCGTCGGCTTCCTTTTGGACTGAAAATTTATGGGTTGGGTAGGCGCAGATGCTCATTTTATAGATGGGCCTCCGATCGTATAATCGTGCTGGGGGGAGATAGGACGAAGGGGGGAGGCTTCTACTAAGAGATTCGGTAGTGAATAAGGTACCACCGGGTATACGAGTGTCAGGGTAGCTCTTGAGAGGGTACACAAGATACTAATTTGCATTGGAAAATTTGGAGGGTTGAAAATCGCTATGAGTCAATCTGGAGCAAACTAAGCTTCCGGTTGGGGTATAGAAAGGCTTGCCTCTAAAAAAAAAAACGATGAGAACGTACCCTAGGTCATTCGAACTCAAGTTTCATTGACGATTAAAGGCGGATCCGTTTGTTCCTAAGGGTCTCACTGAAGACCCAGCTCAGGGTGTCTAGGTAAGAGGGCACCCTACGGATAGGGTCTTCGTGGTAGGTAAGGGTAATGGATGTGCCAAGTAGCTTTGGAGTATGATTAATCAGACGGATGAGAAAGTTTCTACGCCCGGGGAGGAACTTTTTAAATTTCAAACGAGCGATTCGTCAATGCCCCAGGTACTAGGTGGACCATCCCCTGGGAGAGGGTATAGGTTATCCATAACGGTTAGGGGCTTGACCAGTGCGTGCGGTCGCCTGGGCACTAAGGGATGTTTTTTTTAGATAAATGGAAGAATCATCAAATGGACTCCAATACTTATGAGGATTCAGGTCCTCTTATCAGCAAGGGTCTAGCGAACCCTGGGACCTTCTGGCAATCGTCTTTCACTTGGCCAATCTCTGCCACTGGGTAACGCGATAGACCATGCCAACCTCAGGAGCGAATATCCTGCTAGTGATCCTATAGGTGTCGACAGATCGACATTCCTGTGGCTTCACTCAGCACCTCCGAAGGACCCTCTAGGTGCCTGGCCAAGGTGGTCTGGAATTGCAGTTTCCGGTTCTAGCGGTAATCACGCGCCCTGAGGAATGTCCGACCGCGAAACGACAATTTAGCTGCGGTGAGTTCAGACCATGTAACCACCGGGTCTATCCAGCCCACATGCACCGGGACGATCCTGGCGGTCCATTTTTTTTTTGCATTTTTGCAATCCGTATCGGCTCGACATCTCGAACCATTCGCCATTTATAACCATCAGAGACGACTACCTATCTTGTCCGATTTGCGAAATGATATCTGCATCTTTGTCTTACCTGTCTAAGAGTACATAAGACTGTCTCTCTCGCACTCCCGGATAGCATAGCAAATACCAGTTTCTCATCTAAATTTACTATGTACATAAGTATGCTGAAATTTTAGCAACTATATATATGTCATATCTTAATTTTAATATTTAACCACAATTCGTGTACCTTAATACTTTTTATTATATATATATATATATATATATATATATGTATACGCACTCGCTCGAATTCGCTAAGTCGAAATCGATTGGATGATGTCGTAAATGAGACTGGCGCCGATTCTCACACCTGTCATTATTCCCAGAAGGCGATATAGGACGCCGGGAGGGTTGGCAAGGTTTCACGAGGGGTCGATATTTACCATTGAACTTCTCCGTGTGGAATTGCCCGTCAATTAAAGCTTAATTGAGGCATTTCGACGGAGACGCGCGTTTTCGCTTATTCAAGTGGCACGACTGGTCTGCGAAGGGACGACGAAATGTGGCGCTAAGGGGTGGCTCTGAGAGAATTGAATTCATCGACCACATATCATGAAGGACGCCGGTGCTCCTTCTTGTCCAGCTGCCGGTTAGAATTTCGGTACTTATATTCACCGTCGAAATTCAATTGTCCGGCCAATAAAACTAAATTGAGAATTCTTTCATAGACGTTTTATGAAATTATTTTTTAGGTGACTTCACGTCAACCTACCCTACGGGTGGTAATTTTGCCGGTACGAAGAGGGTCGGCTGCCGTAAGGGTGGTTTTGTAGCTATGATTCGGACCAACGATCCAGTTAGGGTTGAAGAGAGTCGCATATAGTAGTGCCCTAAAATAAAGGGACAAAAACAATGAAAGAAATGCATATATGGAAGCTGTGAATGAAACTTAATTTTTTTTTTTTTACCAAATAAAAAACAAAATCCTTGGTACGTGGCTTCGCGCAAAGTCACCGGAATATGTGGTAAAAGCGTAATATATTTTGTGGAAAAAAAAATTATACATGTATATATTCTAATATAAATTTTATGCAAAACCACGCAGGGGCTTGACGTGGATTTGATTAATTTTGATTTTAAAAAAAAATATTTTTTTTTACTCCTGGACTTGAATTTAGCTCGTAAAAAAAAATAGATTGAGGAACGCTAACGTTATATCGTTTGATTCTGCCGTGTAGAGTGCGCGTCAGTCGCGGTCCGTGAACAGAATGAGATACACGTGTATATATGTATTTATTAGTGTAGTATATACCCGAGGGAATTTACGTGAACGCTGACCAGAAAAAATAACAATCACAAAACCCCCAAACGAGCGTTTGGGAAATAAAAATAAAATTTATCCCGACGACAGCTAACGCACTGCCGAGTTTTATCGTCGACCGTGAAAATTAAGCGGCGCACGGCCACCGCCGGCGGTCGCCGCTACCCGGCCGTGGCGCTAGTGTCGCACTACATTTTCGTGACAGCCGAACGAAACGGTTTCCAACGGAAACAATTGGATGCCGATATTTCTGATGAGCTCGGAGCTAGTTCATCCTGAGAAATACTGGGAGCGAGAGTTTCCTGCTACTATCGGCTATTAGAATCGGTTGTTTGGACGAGAATCTCTTGGTTCCATAAAGGTATGGAATAATAAGGAGAAAAATTGAATGTGAAGGAGGAAGGTCTTATTAGAAGTTGAGAAGTTTGGAAATTTACGAGCGACATTGAGTAAGATGGTGTAGGAAGTTTCTTGAGATAAATGAGGAAATATGTATAAGTTACCCAGGGAGTAATCGCAGTGTGACGTAAATAAAGGTAATTGGAATTAATGAATAAAATAATTTGTGTGCCAAGGAAAAAAGTGGCCGAAGGACAAATTTGAATTAGGAAGGAAAAATGAATAACTATAATTTCGTGAAAATCAAGCGAAGTGAATCGGATTTAACGTAAAGGTGCCCTCACAAGAACTGGATCTTGGAAGGCTATGACAGGGTCACTGTTGGATGCTGCCTTGACCATTATCGGCGTTTGATTTTTTCTACTATCGTCCACAAGGTACGAGACGGTCCATGTGACTGGAGATCAGGATAAATCTAGATAACCTGATCTTCTCGAAGAGCAGTGTGAAAATCAAATAATTTTGATCAAGGTCAAAGTGCATAAGTATCTTTAGTCAAGGTAGCTAATTCAAGTCGCTATCCGAATGAATGCCAGGATGTCGCCTGTCAAAAGTAAGCAGAGTTAATTGCGAACCTGGATCCTCCTCAAAGCTAGATTTATAGAGGTCATTAGGTCGTAGATAAGCGAGAATTTGTTAAGACAAAATGATCTGCCAATTGACAAATCGTCCTTTGCTTCAAATCGTAACAAGTAAACGTATGAGATTCATAGATTTTCGTGTTCGTAAATCACAAAAAAAAACCTAATGCGAGCAAACAATACGGGTCTGAGCAATGAGTGATAATAGGATCAAGATTATATTGACTATTGACCATGAATCAAATGGGGTCCGACAGTCAGGAAATTGGACTAAAGTGAAAGTCAGAAAAAGTTGTGCAGACTCAACAGCCACGAGAAGTTCTAATAGACAATTTCCTTCGAACGTGATTACTTATATCCGTCCAGAGATGTAGTAACGCTTTAGATTGGTTAATTGAATTTTCAGGTTAGGTCGGGTCGGGAGCGATCCTGGCAGCCTTAAGAAAGTCAAAACTCGCGGCGACCGATTTGTTGATTGATAAAAACGAAGAGGGGGGGGGGGGCTCCTTTACGTTTTAACTCATAAGAACATGGCCTCCGTAAAAGGACATTGATTTTGTGCTTCAGCTGTCGAATAACTGAGCGAATGGACAATTCGTGAGGTAGGTTTACGAGCCCTGCTTCCTTTTATACATCCAAAGCCCTTAAGCTCCGTTCACAGTTGGCAGGCGGCGTACGTACGGCGATTCTCCCCACAACTCCTTCGGGTTCGTTCTCTATTTACGATCAGTCTGAGTAAAAGCCGTAAAGGAACTCACGTCGGTGAAAATGGATTGACTATACAGACGGAAGGAAAATCGACGTGAGATTTCGAGTGCGATTGAAAATGGTGTTCGTTTTCGAAAATTGGGTATCAGCACGATTCGATACGCCGACAGGAATAAGGAAAAGAAATTTTTTTTTTCAAAATATTTTTCCTCGTGTTATCACGTGTATTGGGCGGATTCCAATTTCCTATAGTCACAATGGGGTGTGAAAATGACGAGGAGGTCCTCGTACCCAAGAAGCCTAGGATTGTTGACTTGTAAAAAAAAAAAAAAAAATTTCCTTCCTATTTGTAGTTTGAAAACTTAACCTATCCCGTCTACGTCACTGGCTCACCTTGGCTCCACTCCTGGAATTTATATATTCCATATATTTGAATCTCGACGAGGAACGCCAAACCTCCGGGCTCTTCCTCGGGGCGCGCAAATTAATGACGGCGTCTTGATTCTTCTCTCGAAAAAGCTGCCGCCTGCTCGAGCGGATCCATTATGCCTGCCATTATGGATGCCGCCATGTTTTTTCTCAATTTCTACCAAGAAGACAGTTTGAGGTTAGGAATATATATATTACTGCTAGTGAAAATCTACGAGGTCTTAGCACATCATTGCCTGTAATGAAATTTTTCGAGAAATAATATTGTGCGTGATTGGACGCTTGGTCACGTGATTCGGGTTACCCTAACGACCGCCTAGATGGCGCTGTCGGTATCCTCAAGGTAAACGTGAGAAACTATAACCGTGAAAATCAGAGACTTGGTTCTTTGAACGAGCTGGGGAAAATTTGGCAGCTCTAATATTACTGGCGATCTCGTTCGCTTCGGGTAATAAAGCTGAGCTTCGTGCGACCCCGTCAAATTTGTTGCGTCCAATGACAAAGCTCGCCCGGATGAACGGAACCGGAAGTGTTGGTGGGTCCCGGTCGAAATTAAATGGATTTTTTTTTCCCCGCTAGAATCGTGGAAACCCAACCTATCGATCAATTGTAATCTGTCATATATATAAGATACGTGTTACACATATACCATTAACCACTTGGACTCAGAGTCGATGAGCTTGCACGAAACTGTAAATGTAGGTTCTACGTAATTTATTTGCTTTATCTCATTGTTGTAAAAGAAATAATGACCCGCTTAAAATTTCATTCCAAGATCATTCTAGACAGAGTACTTTTTCGGGTATAACCCGGTACAAGGAGCTCTCGTCAGCCCCCGAGATACTTATCTCGCGAACTGGGTCAATTAGAGGCTAGGCCGCGAAAACCACCCCCGGCCACGCCTGCTTTTAGGGAGCTGGTACCTGCCTAAAAAAAAAAAAGGTATACGAGAAGCGAAACACTGGGTTGAATCCTCTTTGGGTGCTTTCGCATCATTGGAGGATGCTGGCTGTATCTTTGTAGCAAATAGCCTCCTTTGGGCCCCCCCATTTTAATGAGTTTTATTTTGAAATGATACCTCAACACTGAGGTCCCTAAGATCCGATATGATCCTAAACTGGATCGATCCAACGAGGGGACTTCTCCATAAGGTATATCAATAGCGAGAAGGCCTCTCAGTGGCACCCTTGTTATTTTCAACCCCAAGAGCTACTCACCCCAGCCTATTAAGTGTCCTCTAATGCCGCTAAACCGGAAGTTCCCCAAGGTGAGAAAGGGTTCCAGTACACCCCGAGCGAGAAAGAGCCAAAAACCGGGACAAAGAGCCTATACAAAATGGCGAGACTACCGAGAGCAACCAAAGCACTGGATTGCATTAATTGAATTAAAGTGCACGAGCCCGAATGCATTAATCACACTTTTCACCCCTTTGCACCCTTATGCGAGCTAACAAAAGTCTTGTCAGTCAATTCACACGGAACCCATCGATCACAGTCTGAAAAATGCATTTCGCACCTGACAACAATGATATTCCCAGTAACCAAATAGACGCGCCCGAGTGACGCTCGACGTCGGGATGTCTTTAAGACGTCTTTAAAATGCAACCCCTAACCCTACCGAAATACGTGTTCCACGGGAGCATAGGGAAAGTTATTGCCGTTAAGTTTGTACCACTGGGGTATCCAAAGTTGGGTAGCGACGTACGTGACGAAGAAATGACATTTTTGACCTGTGAAAAGAAAAGAGAGACTGGGTCTTCGAGTACAACGCGTTCGCAGTAACTCTGAGTTCGGTTCCATCAGGCCCCGACCTTTGCCCCACTCGTACGTCGTTTCCCGTCTGATTCGACGTTAATGACGCTGCCGGAGGCTCGTGTGACGGAACCGAAGTCGAGGATCGATCGTCGGTTCGAAATACAGGCGTGGCTCTTAACCAGCTCAGAATCAGAAGCATTTACGTAGCTAATTGAAGGGCATCCCCTGTGTGTCGCCAGCGAGGGGTGTTTGTCGTCTTAATTATGAGTGGGGTGTCGTTAGTAGTGTTTTCGTGGCTAAGCCAGCTTTTATCTGCGGACTAATTTATTATGCTAATTACTTCCCCAAGTGCGTCTCTGGAGAGGGAGGGAGGGTTACGAGGTGGGAGAGGGGCGGACGTCGAGGATGGGAGAGTGTGCAGTCTGTTAGGTGGGGGTAAAAGGGGAAGTAAGTAGGATATACCGTAGTATGACCAGACACGTATAAAATGGGTTTGTGTGTGGGTATATAGCGGGTGTACAAAAAAAAATGGTAGAAAGAAACTGGCGGACAGATAAAGAAAGGGGATGAAAAAAAGATGGCCGTTTGCAGCAGGAGGCGATGGGGATGAGAATGAAAGAGAAGAAAGGTGAAAGAGACTAGAAGGAGGAGAAGGGGAGGATGGTGGGTTCTCTTGCGTGGATACTTTTGGCCCGATGTGAATTTTGTTTTTCATCAGGGCCGTATCTAGCTCTTGGGAATTGCGGCCCCCTCCCTTTATTTTTGCGAATAAATGCCCTGCGGATTTCTATGGTACGGACGGTTGTATCTTTCTCTCTTATGTCGGCGATATGGATATTGACTTTTTTTTTTTTTATTGAACCAGACAATAATACGATTCTTTTTTACAACCCAGTGCGTCGTTTTGCGTAGGTCGTAACGGGAGGGTGACAGATTTTTTTTTTTTTTTACTTTGATTCGTACATTCGGGCGATTTTAATGAGAACTGCGAGCGACAAAGGAAAAGACGAAATAAAAGGGACTTGACGTAATTAAGTATTAAAAATAGAAAGGAGGATCCGCATGGTCCGTAGTGTGGCCCGGCGGCGAAATAAAAAAAAAATCGATTGGAAACTCGGGCTAAGCGATTTCATAAATACAAACTTTGCTGTCGCCGGCATAGAAACATTTTTCACGAATTTCGCGTGCATTAGGAATATCGACGGCTTAAAGGGCGTCGCTCGCGTGTATATTGTCATTTCGCGATGAAAATTGTGCGAAACGTAAAGGCGACCCGAGAACGACGGTTTCTGTGAGCTTACGTGAAAACTAAAAAAAAAGGCTTGAAAAAAATGGTAATTAATTAAATTTTGGGGGATGATAAAGTAAATTTATATTCTGATTCCTTAGTCTTTCTGATACCTTAATCGTTCGGCTCGCTGCTTCAGCTTATCGCGTTATTTAACGCGGCTTGCGTATTATCCTTCGATAGTCGCGCGTTGTGGATTAGGTTTGCGCGATGCACGAGTGCAAAAGGCGATTAAGGTCGGACGCGCCACGATATCCTTTTAAGGATTGGTGATGAAAAATGACCGGGATATTGGAATGCAATAATAATTGTCTATTATCAATTTCATCCTCATCCCTGAAAATTCTTACCTCACAATTAGTTTCGTTATCGTCGCTCGCACTGAAATTGTGGTATTGCCTTAAAGGTCAGATTATCGTAGCTCTGACGTAACCCTTGGGATTTTTAGGACGTCAAAGGAGAGACGAGACGAAAATTCGTAGAAGCAAAGTCGTTCTCGTGTCAAAGTAGCATGTCTATTATCGGAGTTTCTTGTAGCTGACTGGTATGAACCTTTACGACGTCAAGCGTCGCGACGTCCGGTACCTGCAATGACGTTGCTAACGACGCCATTATGCGACGCTGTAACATCGACGTCCTCGACCAATTAGACGTTGTCAAATTGTCTCATAGGTTTCACAGTCAGTCACATTTATTCCTCATCCACCTAGTTAATCGCCTTAAGCCCCGTTCACAGTTTACGACAAAGAAACGATCGCGACGACACTTAAAGGTTAACACGAACGCAAATAAAGTATCGAGTGACATTATAAACCAGCATCATTATTTTTTTTTAGGATAACGAAAATTTTCAATTACGTTCGATCCCTCGTCGCCGTCCTGTGAACGGAGCCTTAGTGTCCGTCATGAACGCCGAGTCTTACCGGTCATTAACCACCATTACCCGAGCAGCCAGGACGTCAGAGATGCGGCCATCGAGAAAAGAGTTCATTGAAAAGCCTTTCGACTTTAAAGTTCGTATTATTAGCTGAGCTTTGAAAAGTTTAAGTCGCGCGCTCACGAAAGAGACGAGACTATTAGTTAAAAAAAAAAAAAAAAATTTTAATTATTTGACATTCCAAAAAAAAAAAGTTGTGAAAAAATTTTTCTAATTCTTTTTTGAAACATTTTTTTCTTTTTTACCCACAATCCACCACTGTCAGACTCTAACCATTAAAAACTCACTCGTGTATCATCGTAAAACTTCGTGTCCAATCGTCCCTGGGTATCCTTCCTAACCAGAGGTTATGTTCACTATTTTTGTGCGGCAGCACTGTCGCTTCGCACTCGGCAGTGACGAGGGACCCGCGTATAAAGCCGACAAGGGTTGCCATTTTTTTGATACCCTTTTTCCTCCCCCTTTCATCCCTCAGTGGGACAGTGACAAACGTGACGCTGCCGCGTGTGAGTAAGTAAAATCTCAAGTTAGCCGTTTCGGAATCGTCGCGCCATTCATTGTCCTAACGAAGCTTCCCTTTTTTCCCGTCAAGAGGGAAGACGCCGTGTCGCATCGGGCGCTACTCATTTCTCCGCGTCTAACGGGTAGACGAAATTTCTTTCGAAAAATCTATCGACTACGATTATTCAGTGGCGCGGACGATATCTAACTATAGATGTATATTGCGGTGCGAACGTTACCGCTACCCTTGACTCCTTTTTTTTTTCCACGACCCCTATTATCTTGACCGTCTGACCGTAACGGTGTAATACCACTGCTACGTTATAAATATCCTTCACGGATCCGGGCAGGTTCTTTATTATTATTATTTTTTTAGTACCTCTGCCAGCATTCTTTCTCGTTTCGGAAATTCGATTTTTCTCACTTGAGATAAACCCGACTGGCAGTGACGGACATCGAGTGTCCGTCACTCTTGCGATCGGTTGAACAAAAGAAACCGGAAGTGACGCAATTAAAAAATTATTTCGACGAGAAATAACATAATACAGGCGTTCAGTGAAATCAGCGTTGTATTATTATTTTATACAATAATTTGAAAATTTTCATAGCTGTAACTTTTTAAAAAAAAAAAAAAAAAAAAAAAAATCCCGATCAAATTTTTCAAACACAATTTTATTTTTTTCACTGTATTCTTATAATCGTTTTAATCTATTTTATGTCCAACGTCAATGTATACGTTAGCATGGTACGTCAATTGCAGGAAAACGATTTCAAAGCCTGACGTGTATCCTGTTCACTAATTTCTACAGTCGCTATGCCAGTGCAAGGAATATGACGGGTGTCAAAAAAGTAACGTTATAAAGAGTTATAATTTAAAATGAAAATTTAACGAAATAATCATCGCGCCGTGAACTCGTGATAAGATCGTAACAGGTCGCAGGTAACGAATGAGTCGCTTAGGGTGATTTTGAAAATTTTATAGATAACACTATCTGCTGCACCCTTGTCTGGTGCTACGGTAACGTACTAGACAACTGATAAGACCTTGTTAAAGATTAAGTTGAGAGTGAGCGTCGACCCTCTTTTAAAGAGATTCAACCATTTGGCTGACACGGAAAATCCTGTTACTACTGGCGAGTAGTAAGGTGGCGATATCGGGTCAGCCAATCCCAGAGATATGCGAAGAGATAACGTAGCGAGTGGAAACGGCGAGGGTTTTACGACGGTGACGCAACGAGGGGTGAAACGTCGTCCGATGAAAGTGACGCATTTTTTCCCGTTTTAGATTGCCGGGCAATCGGCGTAAATCGTAGAGAATCGTTGTAAAGCTTCAAGCCCAAAGGTTATCTAGGTTAAATGTCATAGAAACTATTTTTTATGGAAAGAAAATTACCACCCCTTTGGATATCCACCCTACTTCCGTTCGACTCAAAGAGCGACGTAACCGGATCAGTTAGTCGCGAGAATATCGAATAAAGATGAGGGATATCCGGATGAGAGAGTGGAGAGATTCCCTTGGCGATGCCTCCAAAGATTCCCAGGAGATTACTGGGATATCCTGAGAAAAAGAAAAAAAAAAAAGAAAAAAAATCTTGACACGTTCCCCAAGGAGAGGTCAAGATGACTTTCAGGAAAGTTATTCGGGCTGTCGCCACTTCCGCTTTAATCGAACGATCGCGAGCATCTTGATGTCGGTGAGTTATCATTTTTTTTTTGTTATTCTACGTTAAAAAAAAATTTCTATATCACGGTGCATTTAGGTAATTTTTGAAAAAATTTTTTTACAGCGTCGCAAAGTACTCGACATACGAAGAAGGGCCGACGAGTAGGAGGATGAACGAGGGTTTGTGTCCAAGATAGACTTGTATGTCGGTAATAAGAATTGACCGGAATCTTAAATGAGGGTTCGTGTCTGAACTGTCGAAGAGTCCCAAGCGTCGGAGGGTTGGAAAAATGATTCTCGGGTTCAAGTGATACTTGAACAAGTGGGGGGGAATGGAGGAGGAGCGAGTGTACTTGAAAGTTGGCACTCGTGGTGAAAGTGTGCTGCACGCTGTTCCTAAGGGAGGTTGGTATACGTGGCGACTGACATCTGCCGATGCGTCAAGGATGTAGAAAGTCGGGTACCGGTGTCTGCGGAATGGATGGTGTGAACTGAGCTTAAGGTGTGGATGAGAAGAGGACGGTTCGATTCGTGCACGTGGCACTTGATGAGTGAGGACCAAAGAGAGGCACCGAGGAACAAGGGAGTTTCTAAGGGGGATGAGTGTGAAGAAGAGGGGGGGGGGGGGGGGCGAGAAACACAGGGAAAATTTCCTAGAAGGGAAAGACCCTTTGTACATCAGTAGATAAAGGGAAGTGTTACTCAGCCGTAATTTACTAATCAGACCTAGGATTGCATCTGTATTTCGAGGGGTCTATTATTCGTTGATTAATTTACAAAGGAGACCCCCCACCCCTCCACCCCTCCCCCAATCAATCATCTCTTTAAACGCAAGAAATCCGACTCGACTGATTTTCAAATACATATATACATCACATATCACTAATCATCCAGTACACTATATATACCGTGTGTACCGGAAACGAACAGGATGAAAATTTCAGTTCCGTATGTTTACATCAAACGCGATTCGGTATCAAGTTGTAAAATTGATATTTAAAAAATTCCTACCTTTTACGCTTTTTCAAAAGTTCTTATCAGCCTTAAACCATCCAGCTGTCCTGGTACCAAGTCCACGAGGAGAAACCACCATGATAGATCATTCTACAGGATACCAACACAACCCTCGACAAGGTACACAGTCGTGGTCTGAGAAAGGACACTTCACAATATCATAACAGTGCTACAGCCCACTTGGATGAACATTCCCGAGGACACCACAAAAGAGGATCACTGGGTACTCCCGGACAATACCAAGTACCATGAGGCACCGGGAGTATCCTGGCTCCTGGGACTGAACTCTTCACTTGGTCAAATCTTCCCCGGACCTACCGTTGCAAAAAAAAATTTCATAAAGTTCCGGATGGAGGGTCAAGAGGACGTCGACGAATCTGCCGTAGGAGCGGAATGTTCTCCAGTGACGTCATCGGTGTACCACGTGACGATATACAAGGACGACCACGTCTCTAACCGTAGCTCGCGACCGTTTGCCCGGTTGTGCCTGATTGGAACGTACCGGGGTACTGCCGGGTGGTCGCGGCTTGTTTTTGCAGCAATGCCCCGGTCGGTTGGCAGAGCCGCCGTAGACGGCGGTTGCGTCGCGACGGCGCAACGCGGTCCAGGTCGTCCCCTCACCACGGCCTCTGCCTTCGGCACCTCAACCTCCAGCACTTCCAGTACCGCCAACCTCTACCTCAACCCTGCTGAACCTTCCCACCGTTTGCCCACCCTTTGGCGTCGTTCCTGCCTCCCGGATCGATCTGCCGTCCGTCCATCGGTCCGACGTTCCCCGTCCGTCACGACGTACGTACTACGTGCATACGTACACACTTAAGTGTCCACCTTAAAGTATCTAGGTACAATTCGATCATTTAAGTAACAAGGCGTCGGGACGTCTTTGACGGCGCAAGACATACTTTTTACCTCTGTAACACTGTCTGACCACGTATCTCTTTCACTACTGAAACTGTCCCTGCCCCTAGTTCACACAAATCGCCTGATGCTAAGGAATCGCGCAAAACGAACAGCTTTTCATCCCTGAACTTTCGCACTCTGGATCAATAGAAATTACACTTTTTTTTTTTCAATCTTTCACTTTCACCTCCCACTACCGACCCCCACACTTCATCCGGTTTCCTTCGCGTACCCACTCGACGGATTCATCCGTAACGAGGGATATGGTAATGACTCGCTGAAATAATGATAATTATTATCGACCAGTGGAAAGCGTCAAAAGCTTATTCCACCACCTGCTGTCAGAACTGAAGTCTCTTGCTCCGTTTGGATCCTCTGGCTGAGTAGACGGACGAGGACCTGCCTGTTTAACGGTTCGTTAAGCCAACCACGAGGAAATCATGAGAGCATCGAGTATCTGATATCGTACGGGGAATCTTTAATTTCCAATATGAATTTATGTATTTTTCGACTATAGGGTGTAACTTTTTTTTTTAACTTTTTTCTTTTTCCTCCTCCTCCTCCTTAATTCATACGGCTCCCTAAAGTCTCTGAGGTCGTTCGCTCTAATCCTTTTCGTAAATTTGCGAGATCTTGTACTTTGATTTTCGAACAAGTGTCTCTTTACCGACTAAGCTCTTTCCCAAGGTACACATAATGATCCTGCAAGACAAATAGTATGGAACGTGGTACCACTTCGGAGTTTGTTTTGCGTCTGGCAGATTCTCTTGGTGAATTTGGTACTTCGGGCTCTGGGTATTCCGTGTACTTTGAGCGCTACGTGCAGTCTGAGTACTGCCGGTACTTCATTTGAGCTAAGAAATTTCTTCGGGTACCCGAAGGATATCCTGAGAGACTGTTTCAATTGTTTTCGGCTCGTTGGGCAAATTTTGTATACATTGCTGTAGTCATATATATATCGTTGGAATCTTTGGTTCTGTAAATTACGATGAAATTATGGGGGGGGGGGGGGTGAGGTTGGATATATGGGGTGAAAATATATTTATCAACGAGCACGTTAAACTTTTCATATAGGCTTAAACTTTTTCATTTTCATCCCTTATTTGCTTACATAGGGATGAACTGCCTGAAAGTTTTTTTTTGTTTTTTTTTTTTTGACAAAGTCGGGAAGCACGAAAAGTAAACAGGGTGCGGGGGGGGGGGGGGGGAGTGAAGGATGAGTGTAGGTATAAGTGATGAATAGGAAAAGGAATCAACCCTTAGATATTCTACAGATTTTCAGATTTATCAGAAAAAAAAAGGGTACAGGAGCGATCCTAGGGGATGAAGGAAATTTGATTATGCATTATGTATAAACATTTTTGTATATCGCCTGACCTCTGACCTGCAGGACCAGTCATGCCCATGAAGGATACGCGTTGTCTACAAGAAATACAGAAACCACCTCTCAGGACATGGGGGGGGGGGGTGGTCCGAAATGGAAGCGAAGAGGTTCTAATGGTATATCGATACAACCCCCATAAGACGAAAAAAAAAAGTTCTTACCACAGGACCCCATGAAAATTGCAAACCATAAGGGGGGTTCATATCGAAGGTAAAAAAATGTAAGGAAAAAAAAAAAAAAAAAAGTATCGACAAATCCAAGTAATTTTTATTCTCGCAGACTGTACAACGTACAGGGTGTCCCCGTAGTCCGCAATTTTAATGGGTTACACGAAACCGCAATAAAACCCGTTTAGCCCCACTTTTCTTCGGCATGAAAAAAAAAAAGGCTTCGAAAAATGCCCAGTCGATCCTGCAGGTCTGTTAAGAGAGGGGTTGATATCAATATCCATACCGTGGGGGGTGGGGGGGGGGGGTGTCTCTCGTTCGAAGAAAGAATTCCAATGGCCGATGAATTCGGAGAGAGAGGGGGGGGGGGGTTAGGGGTGGTTTTCACTATTGATAAAGAATGTAAAATAGGGGGCGTGGAAGGGTAAAATGAGACAAAAAATTTTTTTTTTCCTTTCATTCTTTATCATTCGCCGTCTGCCCCCATTCTCTATTGGCCCGATAAGGGCGAGTCAAGAGCAACAAAGGGGATCCCCCGGTTGAATTTAAAAGGCAAAGCAAATGCAGATCAGACGACGGCCTAGGCTGCATGCAACCGACAGCCAAAGACTTGCCGCCCTTAGAACGTTAAGTGCAATATGCGCTTGTCCAGCTTGAAGGGGTCGCGCTGAGGTTGCTCGGCATGACCCGGGCTAATGGGGCTCAATTCAGCGACCTTGGTCGAGCCAGGCAGTTTTCAAATTGCGAACGTTTCGTTTCCACAGGGTGATTACGCTCGAGGGATTATCGTCGCTCCAGACTGTACCTACTACAAGTCCACCCTTTCCCACGTTTTCCCAGCCACTCCAGTTCTCACCGTGTGTATCAGCCTTGTTATATAGATGTACAGGGGTGTATATATATATGTGTGGATATATATATATATACATAGTCCTCTCTCTTTCTCTCGACACTCAACTTGGCGATCCCATTGGTCCTTGAACGCGAATATACACACTCCGAAACAGAAGCCGCGAATGCACACGCCCTTATTGCGATCCCGATAACTCGACGTACTGGGTTATAACGGGTGGCCCTCGAAATAATTTAAGACAATACGAATTAACTGATAAGACCGATCGATCGCCGTTTACGCTCGCGACCCCAGTAGCTCGAAACGGTAGATGCGTAATAAAGATTCCCCCCCCCCCTTTTTTCAAATAAAGTTTTTTATACAGGGTGTTCAAGATGTCTCGGAATTTTTCCAAAGCTGAGAAATCCTGTAAACCTTAAGTTGGCACAGGTTGATTCTCTCGTTTTTCGGGTTGCAAAAAAAAAAAGAAAATTTCGAAAAATTCTCTTGCCGTCGATTCATTTTTCGGGGCCTTTTTTTTTTACTTGGAACTGACTTTTGCGCCTTCGGCAAATCTGTTCGTTGTTTTTGGATTTTTATTGATAGATGAAAGCTGAATTTACTAGGTACTCTATTTTTTTATATGTTTTGTATATACATATATATATCGACGATCTTCCCTCCTTTCCCTACTCTGCCACTCGTATATACATATATACATATATATGTACATATATATACATATATACCAATCCACCCAAGTGTTCACCTTCGCCTTCTCCCTTTAAACAGATTTAAAATTTTGCTCTTCTTATTCCAGGCGATTTACCACTCCTTTTATTCCTACCCTTAGCACAGATCGTAACGGTTCCGCGGCCGAGCAAAGTTATAACGGGTGTACCAGTTTGTACCAGACAGTTTAGAAAAATTACCCACGTGTACCGGATTCGATATAATTATATCCTGCGATAATTCGAAATATTGTTAATTAATGAAATTCAATTATCAACGATTATCGTGTATTTGTTGTTTTTGGTGATTTTCAAAATTTCCACTTTTTTTTTTCTCGTACCAAAATTTCTTATATTTACTGCTGTTCCTTTCGCACACGTATTGCAGGACACACGTATACATATTTTTGCACGTATCCATAGCTCTGAGCTCTTCAGCTTAGTGAACTAAGAAAAAGGAGCAATCGCCACGCGACGAAACGCACACGCGAATTCGTCGTTTCCAAAGTAAAATTTTGCCACTCGCGAGATTGGATGGATTTAAGAGAAAAGAGAAATGTGAAAGTTATATGCAAAAATTTTTTTTATCTTTCGCCATTTTCTTGAATCCAAAAAAACGTTAAATACCCATGGACAGTCAGCATATAGTTTACTGAGTAAAGGAAACGCACTTGGACAATACATATATATATATATATATATATATATATATATATGCTATATATATAAGAATAAAAACTACTAGATTCGAACTTGCTACGTATCCAACCGGAAGTTCGCTGATCGAAAAGTCCCTAAGTTACACCGGAAGTCGTTGAAAGTCACGAGGATTCCATTAAGTCAGTGAAAAGTTTGGCTCAGCGCGATGATCGATGTGCTGTTGAATATTTCGAAAAATTATTGCAGCCGAAAGAAATTCGTGGTAAAAATAATTTTTTAGAAAGAAATAGAGAAAAAAATGACAAAATTAAATATTTTATTTCCGGTATGACTTTTTTTTTCGTACAGGAAATATGTTATCTTTCGTTCACGCGCATGCGCAATCGTCTTATCCAGTGTTCGAGACGAACGGGACTCAAAAATAGGAAACGGACGCTTTCGTTGCTGGTTTTTGATATAAGGTATGTTCGGTATAACTCGAGGCTTTGGCCCTTGTTATATCGCGCTCGTAGCTTTCGTGTATTATTTGTTCGATCGACGAAGGGGACGCGCGAGAGCAGTAAAGGCGACGGGATGAGATTCTGGCTTAATGGCCGCCTCGAGGCTTACGCGAAGGGTCGCTGCGTGTCGCTAGTCGCTGATTCGATGTTTCCTATTTTCTTGGGTTTAACGCGTTTTTCCGTTTTTTTTTTATGTATCAAATTAATTGAGATCTTGTTTTAGGCTTTAGCTGGATGTTTCATTGATCGGAGGTAAAATTTTTTTTTATTTTATTCTTTAAAAAAATTTTCGCTACGATGGAAACGATTATTCGCGTTGGTTATTGCCACGTTATCGAAAGGTACGAAGTATCTCGGAAAGTTCCGAAACCGCCGTTCCGTCGCTTGCGAACGCGGAATTACGTTGAGAATGAAATTACGTTACGAAACTTTTTGAATTTTCCCGCCATGAGCTTTTAAGTATTCATGGTCGATCTTTCGAGAACGTTATTGACGTCATGACCGTCTGATTAAGTTACGAGGGTCTTGTTAAACGCGTGACGTTTTTTCGAAATTTTTTTACGGTTTGATAAGGGATGTGTGAATTAAATTTGAAAAAAAAAATTAAGAGTTGATAGAAATTTTGAATTTTTTCTGACTTTTTTTGATCAATTAACGAATTAATTATTCGGGGCGTTTATCGCGTTTGTTTTGATCGAGTCCAGTGTTTGTAGTTCCTACGGGCGCACCAGGTGGCACCACTTGTACCTCAGATGTCGCTTCATCTGCGCTCAACGTCTTATTTGATTTCTTAACCGCAGGGGTTCACGTGGTTGCTGGTCTAGCTCAGGGCAAAGGGTTCAGGTACCCCGTGCCGGGTAGGGGATGATCATCAGGGTGGCGCCCGGAGTTCACTCGATGCTTCCAGTGCAACCCATGAGAAATTGTGCTTTAACGAGGGTTCAAATTCGCCGAGATTCAGGACAGTTTAGGCTGAATAAAGTTTATGGGCTCTGGATAGGTTCCAGGTATGCTCTTGGGGACCGATTCCTGATCAGGACTTGATCCCAGGTCGAGATCCGTTTAAATTAGCATGGACGATCGTTAACGTATATAATTAGTTTCCAAAACTGCCGCTGGCGCTCTACGTAAACGCTGATATATATAGGCGAAAGGGTGTCCGAGACTGCATAGATTTTACCGTGTTGTTCTTCGTAACCTTCTAGAAGCTTCTATCCTAATAAACGGGGGCCTTGACGTTCTCGAACATACGAAGCTGCATTGCCGTTAAACGATTTCGATTTTCAAAAATCCCGCCTCGATAACTGCCACGGTTTTAATGCGAGACCGAACTTCTTATTGGGTTTTTTTGGATTTTTTTCTGAACGATCACATTCTTAAGCCTGATACTTAATCAGTGAAATCGACCATTGGAGTCCATTGTATATTTTATGTTTCAAGTAATTCCATATGGTTCTTGGGTAAAATTGATTTTTTTTTTTAGCGACAATCAAAAAATTCGTTATCGTGCCTGAACTTTTTTTTAAATACGATACTGTCTGATGCAATTACAGTCTGATCAAAGATTATCAATTTCCGAACACTATCGTCTCACGCTCGGAATACGTTAAGAGGAAGACGAAGCCTCGTTGGATTTGACACTCGACTAACTTCAGGACGATAATAAGAAGCACTCTGTACAAGTGGCTGTTCGAACGAGTGTTAAGAGATAAGGAACGGAGATCCATCCTTTGTTTTAGCTCACGAATTCTCCATTGTCTTTCGTACCTGCTGTTTGAATTTCCAATTGGATTTTCGCTCGAGTCAAATTTTACCCAAAATTTCGCAAAATTTCACACGATAAATATTGCAAGGAAATTTTTGAGTTTTACGTAGCAGAACAAAGCGTCGCGACGCCCTTGTAACTTTTGCCGTACACTCGTAAATGAGAGTGAATTATGAATTCTCAGAATTTCAAAAATTTTTTGAATTTTTTTTACTCACGCAAAACATCGCTGACACGTGCTGCGGTCGCTATGCAAAAAATTTCAAAAATTGCTGCACGTGCGATAACGCAAAACTTGACTCGAGGACTGTAAAAAAAAAAAATCCGAGACGATTGTTTCGTAAATAAAAATATAAAATTACATGACGTCATTGTTCGTTCTCACTGCACGATTGTAGTCGAGCGATAAGCTGGTTCGCAAGGGAGTAGAGCTATGTAAAAATAAAAGTGGAAAAATTAAAAAAAACGTCACCGCACAAAGTATGCAATAAGGGTAGACAGGATTAGCGAAGAGTGAACGTCAAGAATCATTATAAGGATTCGCCTTAAAGAATCGCCGGGAACCCCCGCCCGGGTGCGCCTTTATTAAGACCAAGATTCATTAAGAGAACATTGCAGCATCCATGATAACAACGCCGTAAGCAAAAACAATATTGCTGCGACGTTACATTCGATCCTGAATAAAATATCTTCCGACAAAAATTTTTTTTTCATTCAAAAACAAAATATTGCAATAAAAATATTTTCATTTAATTTTCAAAAACAAAAAATTTTCACAATCTTGTAAACTCGACTTCAAAATTCTTGCACTGTACAAAGATCACTGCGTGAATCGCACAACCTACCCCTAACGTAATCCGCCCACAGAAAATTGAGTCATTGTATTATGAAATATATATATATATATCCAGTAAGACTTCAGTGGGAACAAGTAGATGGCGCTGCGGTAGTAGAAATGACGTCACGCATAAACCGACAACTTTCTCCAAATAGGGGTAGCTGTTTGTCCATAGAAACATCCAATAGTCTATTTGCTATAGGGTGGATGCAAATATATGCAAGCACGTATATACATATACATATGTCTACACACAAGGTATGATAATGCGTCGACCGAGTGATTAGGATGGTCGAATTACGTATATAGCGTCAAACGTGCCGTACGACCACGGTACACGTAACGCAGTAAATTTCCAATAGGGCGAAAGCCCAGAAGCTTCAATAATATCCTTTCGCGCGAACGCGGCCATCACGGACACACAGTTGTGCAATTATAATAGCCCATGACTTTGGCAACTTGGAAAGATCGAAGTAACTATAGGTGAGGGTGGATAAAAAAAAAATTTTTTTTAAGGGATGATTTTTTTAATTTTCGAAAACTACCCCTTAGACCACCTTGTCCTATGGCTGCTATCCGTATAATTTGTATCGTTTAGCCCCAGTCGTGCGAAGAGTCGCGCCCGTCCAGCCATCATCCCTTATAATCAGATTGATCAAGGGGATGATTAGGGGGTGGCTATCGGAAAATGTGTGAACCCTTACCGGATTATTATCCCTCAGTGGTTTCGCTGGTGGATCCTTCGACTCAAGGACACAACCCTCTGGCAGAATCCTGGGGGGCTGGTGAGGGGGTGGTCCGCTGGGGGTTGCAATCAAAATTCATTCAACGAGTTAACCACCCCTAATTGCTGGACTTTTTCTTCCCTTGGTTGAATTCAACGTCGGTACTCTTCGCGTGACAAACTTTCTCTTAATTACGGTAGCGTTGTAGGGGTTGCTTTTGCGGAGGATAAAAAAATTTTTTTTGGGGACAAAGACAGGTTCCTTTAATTAAGGTAATTGCAGGATTTCGTGCCGATATTCGGCTAATTGCAGTCGGAGGGCAATTAAGTATTTTTAGAATTATCATTCGTCGCGTGACGCAAGCGAAATCTCCGCGTGGAGATTTTTTGGGGAAATTCTGAGAAAAAAAATTTTTTTTTCGCCTCATTGACTTAATGATTAATTTTTTACTGGAATTCAATTCGGGGCCACCCGTTAGGTACTGGTACCTCGGGTTAGAAATTTTTGCGGCCCGTTCGCGTAACATGTGTTATTATGCGTAACTTTTATGGTCACCCAGGTAGATGGGACAAACGCGCTTTAACTTTTGCCATTGACTATGGACTAGTTCGATTGTTTGCTTTAATTAATCGATTAATTAATATTCTCACGGCCGAGCAGACTCGTTAGCTTCAGCTCGGTGCAGCGGATGCCTTGTTGCGGTCTTTTGGAATCATTCGCTAAGCAAATTGCTTGTGTGTGATTCTCGTTTGCGTTTACCACTTTTTATTCGTACACCGGGTATTTACAAAGACCAACAGTTCCACAATGGGTTTCTGGTAGCGGTTCGATACGTGGTAAATATTTGTGGGGCGTAACAAAAAAAAAAAAAAGTAAAAAAATTTTTTTCATATACAATGAACTATGGGCGACATAATTTTTTTTGTCCTTTCTCCTCGCAATTAATTTCAATTAATTTTGACTCTTTCTCTCTCTCGCCCACGAGTTCGTATACACCAGGAACTACCCTTAACGTGAGAGAAATGAAATTTCGAAAAATTCTACGGTAAGGTTCGCAAGACTTTTTTCTTTTAATTTCAAGGGTTACTTTTGAAAAAAAATTTCAGGTTTTTTTTTTTAGAAATTTTGGGTCTTCGAACCCTGCGTGACCCATTGGGACTCGTGACGTAAGTCAGATTCATGTCGTGCATTCAAAATGCCACGTGACAGTATATACATATATATATATATATTTATGAAAGAGAAAAAATAATTTTTCAACCCCAAATTCCGCGTAACGCCCTTACGTAAGGATTTGACAAATTTTTGTTTAAAAAATTTTTTTTTTTAAAAAAAGTACAAATTCAGTACGAGACAATATAAGAATATAATAGAAATAAAAGTGTATACAAAGCATCTGAGAATCGAGTAAGAAAGGTGGATTAACCCTTTCGCTCTTATCACCGGTGATAACGACGAGGGCTCTTCCGGGCTCCTCCGTGCTCCTCCGGGCTCCTCCGGGCTCCTCCGAGCTCCTCCGGGCTCCTCCGGGTACTTCCGGTAGCTAGGATGCCACATGACAGAAAAATTCACGAGCGTTCCTCGCGGACCTGTTTCGAACAGCTTCGCTTTAATTATCGTGAGGAGTTGACACGGCATGTATACCAACCTAAGCGCAATCAAGTACGACGAACCACGTTTGCGCTCGGGCGAACGTGAGTTCCGGGATGAAAGAACAAAGAAATAGTGTAGAGTAGATGGGACAAAAAAAAAGTTGAGTACTTTGAGGAGGGTGAAAAATATATTGTTTTTTGAAACCATTTTTTTTTCTTCGCTATTATTTTATTCAAGTTTCTCATCCCTCCCGGCGAATATGGCCGCTTTTAATCCGGCATTATTTGTGCCTCGGCTTGTACAGTATCGACGTGATAGATGATAAATGAAACAGGCGCACTCGTCGATCAAAATTCACCCCACCCGGTATGCTCGATTTAATGCCCGATATCCGACATGCTTCCTACTCCCCCTCGAACCCCTTTCCAAATTTCACCCCAACCACCTTCCGAATATAGTATCACCGTTATCGCAACGACGACCTCATTAGAGTGTTGTTATGACAGCCATTTTTTACGTAGTAAATTCTGACGTGCTCAAAACTGATTTTATTGACAGTTTTGAAAATATAATTTTTTTTCATTCGGTGCATAATTTTTTTCAATTTTACTACTATACGTCGCTTACACGCGAATCGTAAATGGACATGAAAATTTTTCCAAAATAATTGTCATTATTATTATTTCGTTATCTTAATCCAACGAACACATTGATTAGTTTAATTGGTCCTATTAATTAATTAATACAATCTGCATTTATTCGCTCGTCCTTCTTATCGCTGAGTAGTTCCTCCTCTTGAATGCATCAATTATCAAAATGACCTTTCTTCGTTCAAATTCATTTTTACATTTCACTTTTCCCCTTTCACCTCATTTCGTAGCATAACTTTCCCCTGATACTTTCACTGAACTTTTAATCAACCGTGTTTAATTATTTCAAAAAAAATTTATCGCTGTATTTAATTTTTTTTTTCAAAGAAAAAAAAAATTAATTTTAATTTGCTTTTTTCCGAATTTTAATTTCCCTCATTCGCTACCACTCCGGGGATTCCCCCGGTTCCCCCCGTGCAGCGCGGAGCAACTCCTACTACCTCCTTTCGTTAAAAATAAAAAATCTCTTCGAGCGCTCAAGTTGCAATTGAACCGAACAACATTCGCAGACTCAGTGCCAAGGATAATTTCGACCAACGCTTCATAGAGATTCAAATAGGCCGTTAAAGGCGCCTTTAAATATTTCATGAGAATAATTAGCGGGATAAACTTCGTCGTCGTAGTACGGCACACCGCCATAACCTATAAGTGTCCTTAAAGGCTAGTTTGAAACTGCTGATAGTGCTTTAAACGGATCCTTTGTCCTGAATGGGGATAATAATTTCCCCGTTCCAAGTAATGGCTCACTGCTACCAACTACCAACATAAAATTCAAAGTAAGAAACCGGCACGGTATATCCAAACGAGTAACAACTTTGAAATCCTGGGGAATCCCCGATTATTCGATCGCGAAGTTCGAAGCCATTCCGATAGGGGCGCTTATCGCGACGCCGGCACGCATTTACATTCACCGATTCGGATCTTTCGACCGTAAATACATAATGTATCTGCATATCTACATACGTTTACAAGATCGAAAAAACGCACTGCGTCCTGGAAGGTTGTCAGCTATTATATTTGAATTTTCAAAGCGGTTTCAAGTAATTATTTACCGTCAATCAGAAAAACGCGTATGGCGTGGCAAAGAGAATTACGACGAAAAAAAAAAATGTAATTGATAAACAAATAATAAGTTCTGACAAAAATATTCAAGAAAATAAGAACATGGCGACGGAAAACAGCGCCCAGCGGCAACTTCGCGAACTACGTTGAACTCGTTGCATAATCAACCGACAAAGACAATTAAAAAGTCAATCATCCATCGCATATAGAATAGTTTTAATCCCGTAAAGTTTTCAAAGTTGGCACTACCGACCTACTGGCCTCCAGCTATTTTCACAAACTAGGTAATTGAATATTCGCAGGTTAATTAAATCGATCAGGGATTAATTACCGCCGGGGTCAGCATGCTTTCATTTTCACATATATTTCAATGCGATTCTTTCATCCCCCTCCAACAGACACATTCAACCTCTATGTCTTCTCGTTATCAGCCTCTTATCAGCGAATCCGTTCCACGTAATTGCAGTCCCGTTAGTTCGTTCCGTATTTTCGCGCCTACCCAGAGAAAGTTAAAACGGAAAATAAAAATTGATAATATACAAGTAATTAGTAATTTCGAACATTTAATTTCATTCAAAAATTATTTCCTTCGATATATTTCGCGTATTTGCATATGTGAAATATTTTAAATATATATATATATTTTTTTAAAATATTTATATATACATTATACGTCGTATAGTACATAGCATATACATTATGTATATTTAACATGACAGAGGTACATAAGAAATAGGGATCGGAGTGATAACACTTGCATAAATTGAGAACTGGATGAAAACAATAACATTACCGAATTAATATTGTTCCCCCGCTGCACGGAAGAACGTTATTTCGCATATCTGCATATGTGAAATATTTTAAATATATATATATATTTTTTAAAAATATTTATATATACATTATACGTCATATAGTACATAGCATATACATTATGTATATTTAACATGACAGAGGTACATAAGAAATAGGGATCGGAGTGATAACGCTTGCATAAATTGAGAACTGGATGAAAACAATAACATTACCGAATTAATATTGTTCCCCGCTACGCGGAAGAACGTTGAACGTGATATTGAATTTCTACGGGACGATTATTCCAGTTTCGTAACGACTTCCATGACGTAACTTTACTTATTGCCAAAAGCACTTTCAAACGGATTATGCACTCCCTGACACAAAGGGTAGCTACGCTGAATGGATTGTGAATGGTGGATTGCTTACAAATAATATCTGTGGCAGATAATCAATTTGTAAAAAAAAATCTGTTTGACCCATTTGAAAATATTTTTCAAAGAATTTCATTGCGTCATTAAAATCGAGGCTAATGTTGAATTTTTTTGATTTATAATTATTTTTATTACTTACAAAAACGTTAATCTTCGCAAAATTGTATGTTAATAAAATTTTCGAAAATTTATCACCAATTTTCTATTAACGAATTGTGCGCCGAGTGTTATCGTTAGAAAAAGCTGGAAACGGTGATTGCTTAACTATAGGTGGAATTTTGTAAAGGGATGACACGGTGCTCAATAAGTCTTACAGTTAGGTATTTAGTTGACGTAAAAGTTTTTGACTCTAACTGGCCGAGTGGATACGTAATAGGTGTTCCAAAAAGAGAGACAGACAAAACGTCATAGTCAAGGAGTCAGAGTGAAAGGGAATTAAAAAAAAATAAATAAAAGCAATTCAAACTTCCCGCGCAGCATTAAAGCCAGAAACTAAAGTGCAGTATTGTTTTTTTTTTTTATAGCCGCAACAAAAATCCGCTTACGACCGGTAGATTTTATATCTCCGTAGAATTTGCCCAAGTAGAGAAGTAAGAGCTAAAAAGGTAATTACCAGAGAAATTAAGAAATACGTATAAAAAAAAAAGAAAAAGGTCAAATGAAATTTTTCACTGTCGCGAGTCTAAATTTTAATTCACGGGTTTTGACTAACGGAATTGATATTCGTGGAGTCGAATAATGTTGGGGATTCGGGAGATATATATATATTTTATTTTTGGAATTTTTTTATAGACACGAAAAACAAAGTTTTTGGTATTTCGGGGTAATTTTGGCAACGTGTCTTCCATTTTCCCTTCAAATGTGTCAATTGTCACTTTAAAGCCACGTGGCGAACGTAACCTCAAAACGGTCTTTGGTAGACGATAATTGATATTAAATTTCCTTCTTACTCCGATAAATAAATCAATTCTCGTTTGACAATTAAATTGTTTTCAACTCGTTATAGGATCTCTTAGTGGTTCGAACATGGCGTCTGCCTCGAGAATTGACGTTCCGAGCGTCACGATATTTCAGCTTAACGATGCGACAACCGACGCGACTCGGCGACTCAAGTTCGCCAAGTTTTCGTAACTCGATAACGAGTCCACGTTGGTTTAGCAAGTTTACGAAACTTGTCAGGTTTAACAAAAACTTCGAAGCGTTTAACCGTCGCCGAGTTTTGCTCTGTGTTTAATTAGTACGGTTGAACGCCAGATCGCGCTGCGCTGGGAGCTCTGTCGGTAATGTAGGATTTTATGAATTACGAACACCATGCGAGTGTGGCGCCACGACGGTGAATCGGTATAAAATCTAACTAAGAAGACACAACAGCACGAAATATAGCAGAGGAGATTCGCGACGCTACGATTTTAGGCGATACCAAAAACATGGCGCTAAATCGTATAGACGATTTTAGAAATAGAATTTTGCGATCATCGTCTCCGTCGATAACGCTTATCTCGTGGTAGCCAATTTTAACGCGATCGCGGACGTATAACTTGGCAGTCATTCACGAATAGAGAAATATTTTCCAGCCAGAATCCTGGCTGGGTCCAGCACACTCGTTTTTCTGGCTGGTTTCTTCAGTCGATGAATCGATATCGATAGGCATTCGAAAATAGTAAATATCAACGATTTATTATTATTATTTTTTTTAATCCAAAATCCAATCTCTCCCCTTTAAAAAATCCAAAGTATGCGCACCCTTGCTTAAAAAATCTTAATTCTCAACGGGCAGCTCCTTGATCAAATCAAGCATCTAACGACAGCGTTAAAAAAAAAAAGAAAGCTTCTCTCATTAACGAGACTGAATTCATTAAAGAAAAGCTGCTGAAAGCGAATTCAAAGACTCAATATGGATTTCCACGGGGCCAAGCTCGTTAAAAAAAAAAAGAAATTAACCTTAAATAATTTAAGTCACTCGCGTAAAATAATTAATCAAACGTTAAGCGCGATTACCTAACGCTCGATCTTATCACTGTTTCCCCAATTTCTCATTCCTCCTAACGTTTCATCAGCGAAAACAGCTGAAGACACTTTTCCGGTACGATTTCGTTTTCCGCACGATCGCGATTTTTGAATTTCCCGCCACTGAGAAAATCAAATAACAACCAGAGGACCCTGCCACGTTGCACCGTGCAAGAATAATATCTTCGTGACGATTCCAAAAAAAAAAAAAACCCAATAACAGCCAAGTACGCCAAATGGTACCCAGGCATAAAGATAATAAAAATTAATACGTAACTTCCATTAAGTTTAAGTGCACTGACGTAACCGGAAGCTTTTGTTGTCCGACGATAATAATAATAATTACCATAAAAATGACTTCGCCTCAAGTAAAACCAAGCGAGTCTTGGTTTAATTTAAGTTACAGCTGTGACGTCATACCTCCGACCGCGTTATGACGTCACGGCATACTTCCGTTCGTACCGATAACAGGAGCCACACTGTATAGCCTATGACGACGTTAACCCCTAAATGGCAAATCTCCCTCGTCAAATTGCAAAACAATATTCAAATTGATCCGTGTTGACAAACGGATTTACATATTGCCCAGTCGGGATTCAATCGATTGGCCAACAATTGGTATCGATCGAGATCACAACGTTTTAGTCCCTTGTAAAGGGAATATTCGTAGTCTAGTAGAAACGTACGTAGGATTTTATGGTTAAATGAGTGTCAGTCGTAAATTAGCGAATTTTGTGTCCCATTAGAAGGAGATTAGGTTAGGTTATTATTTGAATAAATTATTTGAAATACGTCAGAGCGTTCAAAATCAATTTTTAAGGTTCCAATGATACATGGGAAATTTTACAAATTGTTTTTACGATCGATCAATAGGGATTTTTTTTTTTTTTTTTTTGGAAATCTATTAGGTCAGCACTGATTTCGGGGCGGTTGAATTAATATTATTTGATAAGACTACGTTCGGTAGATTTACTGTGGGTTATTCACTGGCGAAGCTTAAATCGACGTTTTGGCCGAGTGCAATAGTATGCACTAGGAGAATGCACCGGAATGCACTTTTCTTGCGATTGTAAAACCCGGTGAGTTGGTAACAGTGAGGAAATGTGTGGGTGTGTGGGTGTATATTGTGAGGTATTTTTTAATCGTGACACCGATAAAAAAAATTTGAGAATTAACCTAAGTCACTCTTCGATTCGAATTCCAGGTGGGGGTCAGAGAATTTTTTTTCATCGAGAACCCACCAGCTGGTATGACCTGATAGCTGAGGTCAAAAAGGTCTCAAATCCGCCGAAACGAAAGTCCAGGCGGAAACTATCAGAATAGACGGTAGCTTAGGGATCCTCGTGACCTTTGGGGTCGTGTGAAATCAGCAAACGCAACTGGATGGCGAACGGTTACGGAAATGCGCGGCCGCTTGGGCTGCTAGGTTAAGTTAGAGACGCTCGGAGGAAGAGACGGGTAAAAAGTTAAGAGATAACAGCTGATCGAGAATGCAGCGGAACGAATCGGAGGTATAAAAGTCCGTCACCAATTAATATACTGGGTGTGCTCACCGGAACTGGTTCAGGTGATCCGTGAAGGCTGAGAACTGCATCCGAGCACTGCACTGTAGCACAATACTGCACTGTAGCACAATCCGAGCACTGCACTGTAGCACAATCAGAGCACTGCACTGTAGCACAATACTGCACTGTAGCACAATACTGCACTGTAGCACAATCCGAGCACTGCACTGTAGCACAACACTGCACCTCCAAAACGCGCGCAGAAAATCAGTAGAATTTTCTGATTATCGCGAGAGCAACGCGGAAACTTTACGAGCGAGAAAATTTCGTACACCGTATAGAAAAGCCGATTAGAAAAAGTGTGAAGAACCGCGAGGCAGCTCGAGGCACCCCGATCGGTGTCCCGAGACGGACTGGTTTAAATCCAGCCGATTGACAATAGTCAAATTCGGGAACCGATCGTTCCGATTGGTCGAGATCCTTACAGCCGATAACTCTTATAATTTCCCTCGACGCATCCCTTCCAACCAAATCGAGAGCGTTCCTTGGCGAGCCGGTACCTAATTCCTGGGGATCCTCCACGGGGGATTCCCCGGGTTATCGGCCGACAGTTGGGCGCCACCACCTGGACCCGAGTCGGGGTCAGTTTTAGGGTCTTCCTTTTATGTCCTTAACCCCACATGTCGTGCATATATATATATATATCGAAAGGATTTTTGAGTTTCTATAGACTGTAGCCTCTTTACTAGAATTCAAAAATATTTTTACACTCGACTACCTACGCGATAGAAAATCATGTGACGTTCATTCGCCGTACTACGTGCACGTAGGTAACGTCGCATAATCTAATTGTCGCACGTTGCGCAGCGGCCCTAAGGATTACCATGCCGTCGTTAGCGAGTTGCCTCGCAATGAATTTCCCACGACGCCGTTTCTGCAGTTTCTGGGCTTCTCGGCTAATGTCGAATTCACAGGAGATTCTCTGTACGTTTTCGAGGATGCTTAAGGGTCTCTTCACAATGTCGCTATCGAATCCATGGAAACTGCAGTTGCGTGTAAAATAGTGCCGAATGGACTTTCGGGCGTAGTTGAAACGCGATTGGTGCAAATTTTAGCTCGATTGCGTATTTATACAAGTGGCGCCAAATTCAAATTTCTAAAGACGCCTTCTCTTGATTTTACGTTGTTGACGATTATACAGGCGCCGTTTGCTCTTGTCGATGGTTTCGCGCCGCTCGGCTGTATCCATTTATATGGAGAATACGGAATATTGATTTTGTGAGAATTTTGAAAATTCAACTTTATCAACTCAATTCGACATTTTTAATCTGCTCTGCTTTTCTCGTCCAATGAGTCCTGTTGCTTAAATTTATGACGCAATAATATTTTGCATTATCCTGACCACACATATTTTATGTATTAGTTCGTTATCGTACAGATTAGTATGGTGGTAATAAAAAAAATTAATTATGTAGTAGATTAATATTTTTTTCTTTTTTTTTAATTAATAATTCGTGCACTTATATTTTTTTATATTTAATATCGCAGATGGAATATTATATTTAAGAACGTCGTCGTATTTAATACTTATTTTTATATTTACCGTATTTCGTATTATTACATATTTTTTTTGTCCCATCGCATTTCGTATTTATATTTTGTAAGCGGCTGTATAAAATTCAAAATTTTCTGTGATCCATGGTTTTCGATTTTTGTATCGATATTTCGTGACTAAAGACCAAAATGATTTTTTTTAAACAGCCTTAAGCGTGGATTTCTAAGAATCTTTAGTGAAATCGAATATCAAAATGCAAAATTATTTAAAATTTCGTATTTTTTCCGTTTTTGTTTTTTTTATTGCGGATATTTTATGCACATCAAAGATATATTGAAAAGGTGATTTGCGAAACGTTAATTACGTCATTTTTCGAGCTTCTATCGAAGAAAAAATTTTAATTATCCCTGTTTAGCGATATGACCATATAAAGAGCGAAATAATAAACGAAAATGTAACTGCCAGACCGATATATCTGATAGGCTCGCAGAGATAATGAACGAGGCGAATAAATATTTAAATATTAAAATTTCAATAAAAAGTTCATCAGTACACGTCGAAAGCGAGTTTACGCTTTAATTAATCAGGATAAAATCCTGATTATTATATACGATTTATTATTTGATATAATAATAATGGGAGATTTTGTAAAACGTAAAAAGCCGAGCTTTGAGGTAAACGCACTGAAAATTTGACAATTTCATGTTTAATCTGTGCTCGTAAAATACACGTGGAACGGGAGTGACGTCACCGATGAAAAAAACAATGCCGAGTCTCCACGTCAAAATTCGTAACAATAAAATAAATGAAACTTCAAAAATAAAGAAAAAAGCAATAATCAAATTTCGCAGTCATCGCGTACGAATTTTCCATTTAAAAAAAATCCCAAAAATTCCTAATTCACGCGAAACTCAACGAAACCCAAGTACTTTTACCTGATTAAAAAAAAAAAGCCGTAATCGATCCAAACCAATTACCAATTAAGAATAAATTGAACCGATTGAAAAACTCGGTAAAGACGAGCAAAACGTCATCTGAAATCTTCTTAAATTCACATCTTTAATATTTATTTAATCAACGACCGATTTGACTAATTAAAAAAAAAAATATTATCATCCATTTTAATAATACCAATTTCCGATTGCAAGTCGCGGAACAAACAATCATTAATATTCTGATTATCATCAGCAGTCGGTAGCTTAATTATGAAAAGTCATTATTTACCGAAAATTTCGAAAATCGAATTGAATCAATCGATCACCGAGTCAACCAGTGACGCAATAACTGGCAAATGAGCCTAAATGAAAAATCGAAGCCCCGAAGTAAATATATACATATATATACACACTAACAACAAAATCTTCCCCCCCCCCCCCCTCATCGCATGGCTACCAACTCAAGCAAAAATCAGCTCGAATTCGTTCCCGCAGCCATTTCCAAGGCGTAAAACGTAAAAATTCCGAAAATGCAATTCGTACCCAGTGCTACCAACCAAGAACGATCATCAGCACAAAAAACCACTGGTGTCCATGATTAAGGAAAAAAAATTTATCCCCCCCCCCCCACCCCCTCCCATAATACGTAATGTCAATGAATACAAAAATACGTTATCTCGGCGCTTATCAGCGATTAGATCGATAATATTATACGTATGTACGTTCCGTTACGTCATCCTCCGTTTGACCTCCTTAACGTGAGCCCCGATTTCGCATGCAACACACAGTGCATCAACACGATGCACCAGCCAGATTTGCAGCTCCTGCATAGGATTGGCCAGGTGTACCAATACCTCATTTCACGACATTATCTCCCTGCGACACGCCGCTACGGGACGCTCAGGAGGAGATGGTCCATGGCTGTTACTACCGTTGTAATGTGACTGGTAGCACAGAGACTGAGAGATACTCGTCCCCCCCTCCAAGCAGGAGGAATTAGCTGGCTAATCTCTGCTTTCCAAGCTGGTATTCGACCTGGACCTGGTCCCGGTACAAGTTGCATACCGTAATTATCATAGTTTTGGGTAACAAGGATACCGATGGACCAGATGCTTTTTGACAATATAACAACTTTTTTTTTTAAAGTTGCCATCGTCGTGGATATAGATAATAATAATAAATTGGTTAGTGAGTAAAAAAAAATTTTTTTTTTTATTACGACATAACCTAATGATAAAGGAGAGGGGGTAGATAAGAAGATTATGTGATTGATAATGTATTTTGATACGGATTCCATGGTCGATTGTATCCCCCAAGAAAATCGGTACTGTGAATTCCTGTGTGGAAAAGTACTGAAATCAAATTACTAATGCCAAGTTCATAGGTCGGTACGTATCTGCTTATTGTATGATCTGGGACTAGTCCGTTATTTTAATTGTATTTTCAAAAATTTCCCGTGACTTCTTTGCTACTCTTTTATATTACTACTGGTTCTAGTGTTTAATTGTGATGCGATGGTTATTTAATAATTAATAGAATTTTAGGTTATTGCTTATCGGGTACTAATTGGCGGGTCTGAGCCAGGAATTTCAGAAGCACTTACTTTTGAGGTGCTAATAATGTTCTGAAACTATATTTTTGATAATAAGCTTTTACAGTGGTCATTTTTGACCGGTTGCTGCGGAAATGCTCAATGCAGAAGGTAGTGTATTTTGGTAGTGTAACAGTTTCGAGTTTCCCTTCCGCCTCATCCGCTGAGCTTGCTCAGTAGGTCGGGTCCAGGTTGGGGTCGCAAAATGATCTCTCCGGACCTCCCGTCGGGGGTCTTGAGCACGCCCAGGCTACGACCATAGTCTTGCGTGGAGTCAATCTAACCGGATGTCCATCTTTCGCGATCATAGTATATTTTGTTCGCTTTCCTGAAAACGCTTCCTAAGGACGTCGCTGACCCTCGAGGACCTGTGTGGGTGGAAACGATCCACGTGTCGGTGGGGAGGTCGGAGAGGCAGTCCGTTGGCTCTGGACAAAGTAACTGCCTTCGCTCGTGTTCCTGGGTTCACTTCGCTTGAAGTAGCATCGGTTCTTTTGATTAAAGTCTCTGTCGGATACGGGAGACTTTCGCGTTCAACTGATCTTTTGGGTCTTTCTAGTCGCCCGACCCAGCTTCCTTTCAGTTCCGAGATTTTTTCCCCCCCAGTCCTGGACACGGGAGTCTCAGGCCTCGAGATTCTTCTCTCAACCCCTAAAACACGGTCCTCCGGTGGACCTCGGGGGGGTCGCAGCTCCTTCGTGCAGACCTCACGGAAATGGGCAGGCAGGGACCCATATTAAAAAATTCTTTTCTACCTTCCTTTTTCAACATTGAACCTCCTTTCCTCTATTACCTTCAGCGGTTTCCTTCTTCGAGTACAATAAAATACGTCTACCGACTGCTCCATTGAGATATGCAACGGTATAACAGAGTAGTACATTTGCGATACATTGGAGTTTCAAGAGAATAACCATTCAGGGAATTTCATTTCAATGCTACGGCACATTTGGGTTTCTAACCATTAGGTGAAATCGGTGGTAGCCACCCGAGTAGGATTTACCTTCATATACACAGTACATTCTACATATCAGAACCGCACGGCACAAATTACACGAGCATATCTAGACTACATATTTCAATACTTTTGGTCAGAGGAATTCGCAGCGCTCCCGTACTGTGGCATATTGGCATAGTTGTTTACACGTAACTTCTTTTTGGCAGGAAATCACAAGTTTTTCTTCCTCGACGGGATATATTAAAGAAGTTCCAAGCCCTCGAATCTATATTGTCACAGAAAAAAAAATATCAATACATAAATACTCTTACCTCACCGCCCGGGACGCCATTAATGACGCCGAGTCACATGACCGGTTCGAGCCTCGGCCGTATAGCCGGTTGCCTGTACTAGGCGCAAGACTCAACCACCGTCTATCTGAATCAGCGCCATCTGTTGCTTACGCTAGAAAAGTATAAATAAAATCATCCCGCTCGCCATCTCATCTCGTACACTAATCTTATTGATCCTGGTGACAATCGATTCGGAACCCTCAATTCCTCAGGCATAAGGAAGGAAGGAAGGCAGGAGCCCTCGATTCCTATAGCGAACGCGTCAATAACTTTTTCTCATATAGCGGTTAACAAGACATTTGATTCCAAACACAGACACAAGATTTGACTCGGGCAGAGTCTCGGCGTTCCGCGCCTGGTACAGCCGGTTGCCAATAGATGGCGCGAGACTCGATCGAGTCTCTTGATTAACGTATCCGTAACGTATATTAGGAATAATTGAATGAGCAAAGATACCGCGCGTAATTTAAATGTAATTGTATCAATTACATTAAAATGAGATATTCAAAAAGGTGGATTCAGAAGGTGAAATTCAGAAGGTGAAATTCAAAGAGGTGGAACTCAGTGTGTTTGTTAGTCGTTAATTGTGTTATTAATTAGAGAAAATCTATGTTCCTACTGAGGTTTGTGGGGATCGGTAAATTTTGAAGCGTGGGCTAAAAGTAACGAGATACACTGGCCAAAGTATAGGAACACGTCAATCCTGAGCCTAACGACACGAGGACGTCATTATTCATATGAGTTGGGCCGGGGGGGGGGGGGGATGTCGTGCGAGGATTGAAAATAAGGAGAGAGGGACAAGCAGGTTAGAATTACTGGAGCAGGAAGAGGAAGGAAGCGCGAGAGGTGAAGGTAGCGGAAACGAAAGAAAGGAAGAACAAAGAAAGAAAGAAAGAAGAGGCCGTTGGGCCTAGCCTCGTAGACGCCGGGTACGTCATCAGGGAGGACGTAGCCTAAGGTGAAGAGAAGGTACGAAAATAATGGAGGCCGAGTATTGAGCGTCGCCTGGGTACGAGGCTATGACTAGAATTTGTAATATTTAAAGCCTGAATTAAGAGGGGTCCGATCGCGGCGCCACCTGGCGACGAAATTCGTAACTACAACGTCGCAAGCGATAACCGTCAATCGGCTGTTGCATTGATTTTGAAATTCCCGCCACGATTTAAAGGCCGTACGATATAAATTGAGGCTGTACGATAAACGGTGTGATTAATATTGATAATTTGAATTGTCAATGTAGAAAGAATAGGTATTTCTGGAAATTTTAAAGCCTGAGAGTCTATTGCGCCATACGACGCAACATTCGTGCCGGTTGGAAAATCTAACGTGGTAAATACGTTGCGTGATGGACAAACATGTAGGGAGGAACATGGGGAACGACACTTGGGCCGCGGTAAAGCAAAGGGCTGAAGGGTTTAGACGGTGGATTTAAAGTGAGACGTTTCCGCGGAATTGAACCAATCCCAAGAGAGCTGTCAATCCGGGTTATACGTTGGGTAAACCCTTGAATGAATATGGATGCCCGGATTGTTGGGTCGAGAAGTTTCTGGAACGGTATGACTACACGCAATGGCTTATAGTCACTGGATACGAGTACCCTTTATATTGAAATAAATATGGGACACCCGATATATATCAGTGCACCCTGTGCATGCTTGGCTATATCATGTGTGTACGTACGTCACCCGTTCTGACAATAGATTCCCGCTCTATTATCACTGGGTATCGCTCGCTGGCTGAACCGCCAATAGACCTTATACTACATTCTATATATATATATACTATGTATACTATATACAACCGATACATAAAGCGACACTGTGCACTCTATCCTTAGAGTACGCTCTACTTCTGCTTGACATTCTTTCGAATCGATTTCCGTGTATCGCTTCGATTTGACAAAAAAAAAATCAAAAACTTTCCAATCGTCCGTCAAGATATTTAAGATTTATATATATGTGTATAAATTGATTTTACGTATCAATTACATGGTGCTGATACATTGAATTATTCGCTAATTAAGATGGGAGAAAATTTGTGACCCCAATTTTTTTGTTCGGTCGGTAAAGAAATTTTGTGCAAATATGAAATTATTCGAGCGTAAATTTTTTTTTTGGATAATAAACAAAGAGAAGTGCACGTGAGAACGTTTGAGGGAGATGGAATAATTTTTTTTTTGGCTTGAATTGCCAAATTTGACTTGGCCGATTAAGGAGTGTCGTTTTTCAAGCGTTATGGACCGAGAAAAGATGCTGCGACTCCCAATATTGCCAACATGAGTCACGCCTCGTGTGAGACACCGCTCACGCGGAATCTTATTGAAAGAAGAGATAGCGTGGGCGGACATCCGCGTCCCTTTCCTCCTCACGTTCCACTTCCACTTCTTCATCGACCTTATACTTTGCTTCCCTTCTTACTTCCTACCTACGATATACATGTTGAATCTATTTTACGTTATAGCTATATGTGTCTACTTTCTTTTATACCTTTCACATTCGCCTGATCTTCATTCGCCATTTTACTCTTCTACTTTGTACTGGGAGCCTCCTGGCGTCTTCTTGTTGTGCTATCGCTTTGTCGCGCCGTCGCCATTAAAGATTTACTGCATGAAATATTACCCGGGTTCGAACTACCGACTCGACGTCATCAAGCTGCTCTGTTAGTTTCCGGCATTGATACGATGAACTTTTTCTTTTTTTTTTATTGAACTTCACTTTTCGACGATCCGTTTCTCCGGTCTTATTTTACCTACTAGTCAGCAGCGTGTCTATCGGTTTCTTTAACAACGGTCGGTAATGCAGATTCGATTGAGTGGTTCGAGTCCAAATCGGCCTGGGTCTGGTTAAATTAAGTTAGGTTAGGTTAGGTTGGCTCAGGTACCAATACACAATCCATTGCTCGAATTCTACTCCGCGAGAAGATTCCACTCGAACCTTTATTTCTTCGGTGAATTTCGCTCGCGCAAGACTCGTGCGAATTTCTTCACCTGCTTTGGATTTCCTGACACTTGACGCCCGAGGTACTTTCTTGGCACGATTGAATCTGTGAAAGGGGAAGAGAGGGAGAGAGAACATCAATTACGATATATTTCTATATAGCCTTTGAGGAAATTGAGGAGATATTAGGATCAATTGTATGGATCATTAAGGAACACTTTTAAAAATTCATTGCAAGATGGTTAGGTGTAGAATTTTTTGAAATTGTTCATTTTTTTTTTCTTGAATTTGTACCAACACTTTGAATCTATTTCGTGGGTCGTCTAGGACTCTCTGAAAATTAGAAATGACCTTCTTGGGTGATTATAAGAACTGACATATTAAAAAAAAAATTTTATTCTGTTATCTTAGTACATTGTGAGAACTATTCTATTTTGTTCTTCACAGAAAATTCCAAATTTTTCGTTCAAATCATACCCAACGTGCTAAAAAGTAATTATCATTAAAATTAAAAATAAGATGACAATAAAGATTAACTCTTCATTGTTTTCTCCATTATCCAACTCGATTCATGCATCTAAAGGAGTGGAACAAAAAATGGCACAAAGTCAATATAAACGTACAGTACCATTGACGTACGTATAATCCGTCATTGTTCCAATCGTTGAAACCTTTGAGTGCTTTGATAAGTGCTTGAGCAAGTACAAATAGGTCGATATTACAATACAGATACGAAAAAAGTAAAATCCATATTTCCTCTCTCTATTCTCTTCATTCGCGACGTATTCGACATTGTTTCCAGTGCAGTGAGTTTAAAAAACCTTTTCAAAAGACCCTCCGGTGCCATGACGTGTCCTTTATCACGAAGAAGCCAGGGCCGAGACACAATTAGCCATTCCAGTTGCAAGAAACGCCTCTCCTTGTGTTATTAGAAGCCTCCGCAAATCCCGACGATTAATTTTCAACAATTACATGAAAACCAGACACAGCACAATTCGATAAATAAATTATACACAAAAAAAACAATGCACGACCTTTTTTTCCTTTCCTCGTGACTGTATCCACTGCACGAGAAAAGAAACAAAATTCTTCCTTCATTTCTTAATGCCAGCACGAGAAGAGACACACAGTTCTCACAAAGACGGCCACGAACTGTCACTGCCGGAAAATTATATGAGACGCGCTACTCGCTTTCGTACCAGGACAAAGTACGCCCAGTCTGCCGCCAGAGCGCGCCACTGCCTTCTTCTCACTAGCGCCGCGAATGGTTTACCATTAATCCTTTATTTCCTGAAATTCTTTACCTCAAGGAAATCTTACTAAGCTGCTCCATACATTTGGGCGTCTGGAGGTTAATCTATCTTCAGCAGTGGTCCATCACTCATCCTTCTATCCTTTTCGTTCGTCTTCGTCTCATTTCTTGCAACTCACAACGGTTTCCATTGATCCTCCAAACTTAATTGTTTACTTGCCTCCCCACTTATTTTCTCCTAAAATCACGAAGTTACCGAAACGACAGCAAAGCATTTTACCGTACTTACCTCTTCGTCGGGGACAATTTTTCTTCGTTCATCTTGCAGCATCCTAGTGGGCAGGATGCGTCTGACCTCCGCTAGACGGGAAGTCGATTTTTCGGCTAAACATCAGTCTCATATATTTCCTCGAGCGTCGCTTTAGCATACATATTACACCTCCAAGTCAAAAACTGTAAAAGCCGTAGAAAATATTTGCCCCTCCAAAGGGGCTTATATCAAACATAACCATTTTTTTCAACTTTCAGAACTCTCATCCCGTGACGATTTCATACCCGAAACCAACGAGAAAACGTTGCCGTTAACGTTCTATTATTGTTTTCCTAACGCTGAGATCCATTTCTCAACAGCATCCCGGCTTTGTCTCCTCGTGATCTTTTCGCGCGTCTCACCACTTTCCCACGGTTTATCACGTTCGATAACGATCCCGAGGTAAGACGATAAAATGATAATAAACAAGGATGCCGACACTCCGCGAGGTTATTGCGCGTAGAAATACCTTTATCACGAAATATTATCATACGGCAGATAAAACGAACCTCTAGAACGATAGACATGTACCGTATATCAGTCGTTAAACAATGGCGTCTCCTTTAGGACAATAAACTTTAAAGATGTCGTCAGCGCCGGTGCTAGGTTATGGCCGGCCCTGGGCGAGACATGGAAATCGGGCCCCTTATCAGAAATTTTGTGACT